>WTSP01017895.1:0-19955 GCA_025331215.1 Actenoides lindsayi | reverse complement strand
TGCAGGGGAGGTTGGCCGGGGCTCTGAGCACCCTGCTCTAGTTGTAGATGTCCCTGCTCCCTGCAGGGGGGTTGGACCAGATGAGCTTGAAAGGTCCCTTCCCACACAAACCTATGATTCTATGTTGTCCTGCTCACTTTGTGCCACAGTCCCACTTCCAGTCATTGTTCTGGCAATTAAAAGACAGGTCCCCTCCTGGGTTTACTGACCCTTGTGCAACAAATCATCTTAACAAATAGTTTCCCTTAATTCCTAGATGCAGTCAAACCATTTCTGTACTGTAGGACTACAAGCCCACCCTGGGCTTGCAGGAGGTTCTCGCTCAGCATGACTCATGTGATCAGTGTGTTTGGACAAGGGCTGTTCCTCAGGTGCCCTCTGTTGTTGCTTTGCTCTAGAAACACCTGATCCCTTTTGAAGGCACTGTGGCTTCAGCTCCCCTGTGCTTTCGGGTAGAGCTGTTTTGAGATTCTCATCACCAAAGCCCCAGCCTCTCTCCCTATTGCACAAAGGAGGGGAAAAAAAACCCCCAAAATACAACCCTTAATAATATTTTAGAAGAAGGCCTGAGGGCTGCATTGCAGTTTAACTTGATCACCCGGGGGAATAAAAGAATACCACATGCAGAGATCTTTTACTTAACATTGCGATGTTTAATCTTGCCCAGTCAGCAGTTTTTGAACATATTCCAGGAAAGCTTTTAAGCCTGATAAAGCCAGGGCTTTTGCATTTTCAAGTGATACTTTAGCTACAAATGACATGCTCTACTTGTCATTTGGCTTTAAAGGAAGGTAATTAAAATCTTCCTAAGAGTACAGTTACACCGGGGAAAGAACTAACATAAACTAAAATAAAAAGAGAGAGGCAAGCCCACAAAAATGCAATTTAGCAGATGAAAAATGTAAAAGAAAACTGTTAAAAGATAAAAGTATCAAATGCACAATAGCTGTTTGCCGAAGGAGGACTAATGATATGGGAGGTACTCAGACTTACACAGCAAAAGCATGGGCAAGGCTGGGGAATTTCCAGCAGAGATTATCTGCAGGTTTTAGGGCCACTGGAAGCCACAAGACAGACTTACAACTGCCTCTTGCAGTCCTGGCTGCAAAAGACGTGCTCTGCTATGCAAGGTGTGAAGAGAAGATAAAAGCCAAATCCAGCTGTGAGCCCTCACCCAAAGCTGGATGGGTGCAAGAGAAGCTTTTCCACAAGAGTTCTGGGGGGCAAAGAGCCTCTACGATGGCTACGTGAAACGTATCAGATGGGGTTCAAAGCCACCGTCCCTCCTGGGTTTTGGAAGGGAAAGATGAAGCCGGTTCCCACGTGAAGTCAGGCTTGCTGATGTATCCATGCAAGGTTATTCCCCTGAAGGAGGAAAGGGGCTACATCGCCAAAGGGGCTCCCAGCATCTGTGGTGGGCAAGAGAGGTCCAGGGAAAAGTTCAGCCCTTGTAGAAGGGTGGCAGAAGCAGGGAGGAGAGCTCCAGATGTCACCAGGTACACACACATCTCAGCACCCAGCATGTTTCAAAAGGACCACAGCAAGAATTTCTTCCCTTCTCCTTCAGAAAGCCACAAGCTGTCGTGCCATTGCCAGCTTTGATCTGGGGGGGGGGAAGGACTATGACTGAGGTGCATCATTCCCAAAGAGCCTTCACTCTCAAACAGCTGGAACAGTTCAGAGACGTTCCAGCGTAAAAATGGGGAAATGAAATTTTCTCCTAGGATAACATCAAGCCTACATCATTCAACAGCCTCTGGCATACTCAGCCGTCGAGAGAGGCCTGCTGATGAGTTCAGCAAAAACCAGGCACTATCCATCTCTCCGGGATCAAATGTAAAATAAGAATCCCTTTTTTTGTTGTTGGTTTTTTGGTGGGTTTTTTTTTTTTGGTGGGGGTCATGCTCTGATACCAGACCAGCCGGAGCAGCTGGTGGTTTGAAACCTGGAACTTCCCTCGTGACAGCAGGTTCCCCTGGGGCCCACATATTTATTAGTATCGCTTGCTGCTATAAAATCAGCAACGTCTCTGCATGTTCACTGTATGTAGCAGTTTCCCTTTGTTAGTGATTATTGCTCCCTGATGCCCATGTCTCTGAGACAGAGTCTTTCTCCCTGCTTCACACAGGCACAAATGCCAGCGGGGAAGAGAAGCAAACTTCATCTTCTGATGGAAGAGCAGAAGTAAAATGATTACAGCAAGTCCAACCTCTCCCTGCTTCTTATCCTTCCTTTCTGCAACTCAGAATGAGCCCAGGAAGAGAGATGAGCTGTCTGCCAAGAGCCCCTGGAAAGACTTTGCTTCTCACCACAAACAGCGTGATGTGAACAGTTCAGCGTGCGTGGAGGAAGCGGAGGCATAAGGAGGGAAAAAGCGGCTTTTGCTGCTTGGGATGGAGCAAAGTGGTTTGATAGTCCACCCAAAACATCTGTGTATGTGTCCACAGAGGTGCTGACATCCATGGGAGGGGCTGGCTCCGGTGGGAACATCCATCAGCCCTTCTCTATGCTTTGGGGCCAGGCAGAGTACCCTGGAGGATCTTCCGTTGCTCATAGGAGGATATAGGCAGGACTGTGTCTGATTTCCAGCCTTTTTTGCCCTCCATGACCTCAACAGTGCAGGATGGACTCTGCCATTGCCTCGATGGGGAGCCCCAACCCAGTTTACAAACTGTGATTTCTCAGGTTTTCTGGAAAAAAACCCCAAACATGTGTACCCAGAATGAGCCTCTTTCTGTGCTGATTGAAGATGGCATGTGCAGTACCACCAGACTTTCCTACTCAGTCTGAACCCCAAATAATGCCTCTGCCTGGATCCCCTCCCCAAAATGCACATTTTGTTTCTCTCTCATCTGTGTGGGGCTCACAACACTGCAAGGGAAAAAACTGAGATGTCATGTCTTCTTTGCTCTTCAGTTCCCATAACATACTTCCCTTCATGAGTGATCCTGCACAGGGCTTGTAACTGGTCCATGCAGCATGTGCTGGTCCCATCCGTGGTCACCAGGACTAAAATTCATCCTATGCAACTGTTACTTCTCCCTTAGAACACGGCCCCGCTGAGCAGCTGCCATCATCTCTTTGCCATGCAAATTCCTGGTCTCTCCTATTGGGAAGCTCCACGGGGTCTTTGCAAGAACGGTGGGAAGTGGTGGTGGGGAGATGCTCCAGACCAATGCCAGCCCCACACAGGCGGACTGCCAGCAAAATGCATGGTAACCATGGCATGGCTCGGTGACGGACCTGTCTCCTCAGAGTGGAGACAGCCTCGTGGAGTAGCACATCACCACCAAAGGCACTTCAAGCTGTTTTTCCCCTTGCTCTGCTGAATATCCACCACCGGCTCCAAGCAGGGTCACCTCTGCGATTACATCTAGCACCAATTCCTCCCTGACCTCAAAACATTCAGAGCACTTGAAAGCTTTCCTCTCCCAACAGACCAGTTTCAGCACCTTGAAGCCTTTGCTGACGAGTCCCAGCAACAGGTGTAACCCAAACCCAGCAGCCAACATCCTGAGCTGCTCCCTCAGAGACCGAAGGTTGCGCGCGGTAGCGGAGATGAAAGATGCTGCCATGGCTTTTTGCTGACACCTACAAATGTGATCTTGATGATTAACTTTAATGACCTGCCATTACGTGAGGGGAAAAAGAGGGAGGGATCTAATTTTTTTTTGGTAATTACTTTAATTGCCACCCTGTGGTCTGGTTTCCTGCTGCTGGTTTTGCAGTCAGGTGGGAAAAAAAACTCCAATCCTCCCACCCTGACGCCCCAGTACTGCAGAGTTGGGGTTCTCTCCTATCCCAGTTGTGCAAAAGCAAACCATCTAGGGAACCTCAAAAATGCTCCTGCAGATCTCAGTGCTAAATGGGAGCTCCATTTTTTTTAATATGGCTTTGAAACGGTGGAACTGCAGCAACAAGTTGAGTCTTTGCAATTTCAATGTAATTGAGCCTTGAAACAAACCATGGGTTTGCAAAGCATGAGCCAGTGGTACTGGGAGAGGCCGTAAGTAGAGGGATGAAGCCCATTTCTTTGTGTGTGAGGAAGACTTGATGGTATAAAGGCTGTTTACTCTGGTTAAGGGCTCTATTAAAGTTAATGAGACTAATTTCCTTCACTGAGTGGCTTGCATGGGTCAGAGATGCAGGATCGGGCCCACTTTGCTGCAGGATTTTCACTCCCCATATTGCATATTCAATAGGATCTATTATCAGTTAATTGCTCCATAAATATGAATGATTATTCCGTGAAGAGAAGATTATTGCAAGGGACATATTAATATTTAGCAGTCACGCTTTTTATCTGTTGTTCAAAATGCTCTACAGAGTGGGGAAACATTTACGTTCTTGGTTTTAGAGGCTGGGAAAGTGAGGAAGAGGAGGATGAAATCCAAGGGCAAGGCCAGTGGGATGCAGAGGAGAGGCCAATGACATAGCCACAGAGTTTTGCTGTTTCCAGGTGTTTGAGCCCAAACTCTCCCTCCAGTCTGGGCTGAAGGAAGAGTTTTGTGTTCTGTTCCAGCCTCCCCTCTGGAGTGGCTGCAACTGGAGTAAAACTTGTTTTCTTTTCCTGAAGCCCCCTTTTATTTTTTTAATAGAAAAGGTGAATTCCATCACAGTGAAACACGTAAGGAATTTCTCATCATTTTGCCCAATTATTAGCTATGGAAAAAGGCAAAAAGATAACTCTGAAAAAGTGCCCAAAGGTCTTGTTTTGGCATTTTTCAAAATGTACCATTCCAATTCTTGTTTCAAGTTTTCCCTTAATTGTATAAGTGGTTCCAAGACGTTTTCAAGAAATCAATGAGAGGGATGGTTTCAATCGGATTAAAATGCAACATTTTATATGACCCATTCTAGTTTTCTTGCAGTTTATGATTTGCCAAAAGTTTGGTTTGGTTTGGTGTTTTTGTTTTTAAAAAAGAAGGCTGGTTTTGATCCAGCCCCAAATGATTTTTGCTTTAGTTTTTCAAAATTGCCAGTAATTTCCCAAACCCCTTTTTTCTAACAAAGTCCTGCAGCTCCCTTCAGTGCCTCCCTGCTTCGTTTTCCCTACACGTAAAATACGGATAATAATATTCTGTCTCATGGAAAGGTGGAGATAATGAACTTCAAGGCTTTTGAGACAGTTGGAGAACCTCAGTTGGAAGCAATCCCATGTGTTACCACAGAGCCTTCGTACTTCTGGCCACCTTTGGGAGAATTGGAAGCAGGACAGGGGAAGGGTCCAGGGGCTGAGCCCGATGCAAGGACACCTCGTGCATTTCTGGTGGCTTCCCACCACCCTCAGACAGCTGCCGGCAGAACCTCGGTGAGGTTTCTTCTAGCCTTGGACAGGGAATTTCACACCTGTACACAAGGCTGCGCAGCGCTGAGCTGAGCTCGGGCTGTGAGCTATTTTGAAGTCTCAGCAAGCTTAGCTTTTGATTTGAGGCTGAGCGGAGCTCTCGGCGGGTGTTAATCTTCAGCCTTTGACATGGGCCCTGTGGGGTACGAAGCGTAGAGAATTGCAAAGTCAAGACCTATTGTTGCGTGCACCTTTCTCGTCGCCTGTGCAACCTCCAAAGCCTTGTGGGTTTTTTTTTTTCTAACGACTGTTTGTGTTCTTCCTCTGCTATTTTACTCGAGTTCTTGAACCTACTAAATTAAATCAAAGGGAAAATGGATAGTATCTTTGGGACTCCATAGAAACAGCACAGCTCCTCTGGGACAAAGATCACATAGTTTGGGGGATTATGCTGGAAAGAGTTTAAAAGAAACTCTGTTAGAAGTAGGAGGTATCAAAGATGACAAACTGACACACACCCCCTCCTGCCCCCCAACTTTCCTACTCCATTCTGCAGATCCAAGTGATTTTACCTTTTCCAGTGAGGTTTGGAAGAGAAAACAAGCTTTGGCCTCAATCATATCCAAGTGAGCAGGTGTACTGGGCTGTTCCATTTCCATGTGCTCCTGGGAGGAAGGGGGGGGGGGCTGTTTCATGACTTGGGGACAACTCATACAAGGGTGTGGAGTTAGTGTTGGTCAATAATTCAAAGCTATGTCCACCCGGCATTGAAACTTTGGGGAAGTATTGTAAGTCATGTTGTTCTGACAGTAGTTGAGACAAACCAAATGAAAACTAATCGTAAATAGATGGACTAATGAAAACTAATCATAAATAGTCCAAAAATACCAAACCTAGACCTAGCAACAAGAAAGAAGCTGTGTGCTGGACACGTTTCTAGCTGGGCTGCAGTAGGAACACTTCCTCATGAAGGACTTCTTCTCATCTGTCCTCTCTGCAGGGCAGGATGAGTTCAGCATGACGATGTGGGTAGCTTCACTTCAGAGATGTGTGTTCTCCTCTCTGTTTAGACAGACGATATCAGAAGGACTGCACAGGGGAAGAAATGGTAGAAGAAAGACCTGGAGCTCTTGACAAGGAGGTTTTTAAATGTCTCTGTGATCACCAGCCCCCCCCCGCCCCTTCTGCTAACTGGCAAACTCTACCAAGTAGGACAAAAAGGACATGAGCTGTCAAAGCTGAGCATTCATGCTCAGGGTTGATGCACATTGATAAGGAAATTTTCCACAGTGCTGTTCTGGAGAAAATTAGAAGGGTTCCTTCACCAGGGCTCTTGGTCTGGTACCTTTAATTACCATTAGACTCTCAAGGGAAAAGAAGAAACAAATGTTACTTACCCTTTCTATTGTTTTCCACTTAGTCAACAGTCAATATTTTTGGAAGCCTTGGTGTACTGATTGCTATAATTGAGTAACCCCTGCAAAAGAGGAGCTTTGTCTTGCTTTTAGTCCAAACTGCTAGCCAACTCCAAGAAAAACCCAGCTAGAAAAAGAACAAAAAGAGCTAAAAAAAGTGCTGCGTGTGTAATTTATCTGAATGCCATTGCACGCTTGGGAAGGGCAGCAGGGAAACCAACATTCCTGTCTCCAGTGAGCATTCCACAGAAATTCATCGAGGAAAGAAAAAAACAAACCCAACCCCAACCAACTCACAAAACACTTCAAACAGCTTCCAAATGCTGAGATTTGCTCTGCAGAGCAGCAACATTTGCTCACCTTCTCCTCCAACTATTCCTCCACTCATTACTTGAAGGTGTTAAGCAGTTTAGCTGTTCCTAACCCAGATTCCTTTGCAAAGGTCTCTGTATGCTACAGAAACTGGGTTATGTTGAAATGGGATCTCTACCAGGAGGAGAGGGATGCCTGGCCTCCAAGGTTAGGACCAGATACGGAGTCTAAACAGGCTGGTGTGCAAGGAACCAGAGCTGTCTCCCATCCAAAGGGCGAATGCAGGTTTGGCAGCCCATGCTGCAAGGTGGGATGGGGACAAGAAGTGGGCTGGGGACAGGGACTGGGCTGGAGCCTATGCAGGAGCAACACCTGTATGTCCTGCATCTGGAGTTGTGAAAACTGATGTGATGTCAGCCTGATTTCTATTATTAAAGGTGGTGAGACACCATCGTTGAAGGTCCAGTATCTCAGGTTGTTGGTTGAACAGAAAGCCACCGCAGCTGGTCTGCACTGAGGACTGTCACCTGTCCCAGTGGGACGGGTAACCCGGGTGCTGTTGCACGGGACGTTCTTCCTTTCCCAAGTGGAGTCAGCAAAGCAATAGCATCACTGAAGCATTGCAGCAACAGATCACTACAACTGCCTTCTACTCCTGACATCTCACCAGGGCTCGCGTTAGGAAATCTCTCAAAGCCCTCATGAAATAAACCTACCGGTCAGCAGGTGACTCACCAACAGAGACTTCAAAGGAAATTCAATTCCTGAGAACTCTGTTTTGGTTTGGTTTTTTCCTTAATAAAGGTACTTTCCTTTTTTATTTATTAATTAATTGCCAACCTGAGCTATTGTTATATCCCGTCTAATGACTTTCCTTCTATTCTCATTCTTGTTTGCTCTGGTATGAAGGACTAATTAAAAGCGAGGACTTCAATGAGATCATGTTACAGCATCACAAAGGAAGGAAAACAGGTTGGAAATCCAGTGTCCCCAGTACCATGGGGTGAAAGCACAGCCCCAGCTTGAGCAAGAATAGTGAATTCAGTAGGGAGGGCATGGAGCCCGCGTGTGCATCTACAGAAACCTGGCGTAGCCAAAAGGATATTGTTTAACCAGTTTTCAAGTTGACTTAACTTGGGCAGTGAAACTTGTCTGGCCAGTTTGAGCCATTTTCACTTCCTTGTTCTTGTTTTCAGAGGATGTGGGAAATGTGCAGAAAAGATGCAGAATAGATTCTACAAGGGAAAGCTAAAATCCAGCAGTATCTTTTCTTCCAGAAAAGAGGAAAATAACTCTAAATTTAGAATCATAGAATCATAGAATGGGTTGAGTTGGAAGGCACCTTAAAGATCATCTCATCCAACCCCTCTGCCATGGGCATGGACAACTCCCACTAGGGCAGGTTGGTCAGAGCCTCATCCAGCCTGGGCTTAAACACTTCCAGATATGAGGTGTCCACAGCTTCCCTGGGCAACCTGTGCCAGTGTCTCACCACCTTCACAGTAAAGAATTTCTTCCTAATGTCTAATCTAAATCTACCCTGCTCTAGTTGAAAACTGCTGCCCCTTCTCCTATCACTTCTATGTATTTGATAGCAGACAGAAATTGGAAAAATTTACTGAAAGATCCATTAAATCTGAGGGATTATTTTCACCACTGCAAAATCCCACCTCGTTTCACACCCCCCAGAGATGTTGCCTGGTAAGGGGAGCCTGATGAGCTGTTGATTTCCATCCTAAAAGAACATACAGCTAAAAAACCAGAAGGGAATTCACCATCAGTTTTTGGTTATTACTTCAAACTGTGTATATTAGGAATAGATTTTTCTTCTTCCTTCTTTTTTTTTTTCTTCTTCTTTTTTTTTTTTTTCCTTAAGAACTGCGTAGGAAGCTGTTTCCACATGCCAAGTGATGAGTCCTTCTGCCAGCTTCCCTCCCCACCAGACAACTGTTTGGACACGGTGCCATGCTCCAACGGATTTTATATGATTCAGGCCCCTGATGGGGGTATGTTAAAACTGTATCTGACTCCTTCCAACACAAATACATTTTTGAAGGCTGAATTCTAAGGCACATATCCCAGACACCAGGTACAAATCTCTATCTGGAGAAAAATCAGCACTCTCATTGCCCTTGTTTCCAGTCTACGTATCATACAAGCGTTTGTGAGTTTTGAAAGGAGAAATCTGCTTAGAGAAGACCTGTTTCAGCGGCACCACAATCTCTGAAATAGCAGAATTAGGTGTCTTTGATTCGTGCAGACTCCACTAAAGATCCACATTTTTTTTTCAGGAAGTTTCTGCCTCTGAAAATCAGATTCTTTAAAGGTGTTTCAGTGGCCCAAACTGGCAGGACTCCAATTCACCGGCTGCTTTTGAACTTCTTGGCTAAGTGAAGCAGCAGCTGCTTGGTGGACACTGGAAAGAGAGATTTTGCTTTTGTACAGGTTTTGAGGCTGGCTGAGTCTCTTCCTTCTCAGATAATACTGAACCTGGATCAAGGATGATATTTTGACTGGTCTTTTAAGGGTGGCTGCCACACATACTGTGGAGAGTGATGTATCACGTAATAAATACCTGTGGGCACTACGGGGGGGCACAGATGATGTTGGCCAGTCCAGGACTACTTTTAGCAAGGACGTTGGGCAAAGATTGCTGCTGCATTCCTTGCAGAGGTACCTGAAAATAAGAAAAGGTATAGCAGTGTCTGTAAGAAGGGACATCAACAAAACTTTTGGGGATGTGCCTTTAGCTGCAAGATGATGTACAGACACCATCTGACTCCTGGAGCCCAGTTTGGAGCAAGAGGAGATCCTGGGAGAAAAATGGAAAAGAACGGGTGAGAAGCAGTGGTCTTTTTGCATCCTGTTATTTTTTTCAGGCTAATAGGATCTCGAATAGGATCTACAGGAAAAGACACCACAGGCATTGACCACGACAGAGGGGGATAACCCAGAAGCTCAACGTCATCTGAAGAAACCATCTCCTCTGTCCTTACCAGAGCCTGCGCTGCCTTTTCTGCTTTGCTGACATAACCGAGGATCATTACCGAATCACTGGGAAATCAAAACCCCACAGCTGGCCGGGCCACCTGCGCCCGCCTGCAGCCCCCATCACCCGTTGCCCCCTCCCCAGGGACAGCATCCAGTTGTGGAGCAGGGCAGCGAGTCCTGGCACCGGTCCGAGCCGTGGGGTCAGCCGGGGAGGCAAGGGGCCGCCCGGCCCCCAACACTCCGCCTGTTGTAGAAGGGGATTACTGGGGGAATTAGTGCCGGTGGATAGAGACAAACTCTCGGGCAACAACTGTGGGTGTCCTTTCCCTCAGCCCTTCCCAGGGAATCTGCCAGCCCGGCCCGTCTCGAATGCAGCCGCTGTGTGTCGGATCAGCACAGCTGTATGCGCGCCACTGCTAATCCGTCTGCACAACACGCCGTGCGCCAGCTGCCCGGCCGAGGGGCCGGGGGGACCGGACGGTGCCAGGGTCCGTCATGGGACAGCCTACACCCCCCCCCCACCCCTCTCCCAGCATCCTCTGACCTGCGGGAGGAACTCGGTCGTCGATGGAGATTTCTGATCCCCGCTCGCGCAATGCAGCCCGGTTTTGGTCCAGGAGGTGTGAGAACCTCCGGCTCTTCTCGCTCAGACTCCTTCCTCACCGCTCCCCTTGGACACCCCTGGCGCACTGTCTTGCGTGGAACAGTTGCAATCTCAAGTAGATAACTCCTCTACTCTCCTGTCAGGTCTGTGTTTGCAAAGTAGAAGGTAGCAATGCTTCCTCATCCTCGCTGTCAGCCTGGATGCATCCCTTCAGTCCACAGCAGCACAGAATCATAGAATCATTTTGGTTGGAAAAGACCTTTAAGATCATCAAGTCCAACCATTAACCCAGCTCTGCCAATTCCATCACTAAACCATGTCCCTCAGCACCTCATTTACATGTCTTCTAAATCTCTCCAGGGATGGGGACTTCACCACCTCCCTGGGCATCCTGTTTCACTGTTTAATGTGTGCAGCTTCAGGCTCAAACACATAGGTACCAGTACTGAAATCCCTGTCACTCTTCCCAAAGTGCTTTGAGATCTTCTGAGAAAACAGTGCACTACATATTTCCCCCACCTCCTCCCTTTCCTGGGGTAATTAGTCCCTGTGAGTTAATTTCCCAGCCATCGGGACCGGCAGATGGATTGCAGATCCGCATCGCCCGCACCGGATGAGGGTCCTGTCACAGCACCGTGCTTTCGGCTCCAGAACACACAGCATGTTTGCCTCTGATTAGGATTGCTCTTGCTTTCCAGCTTTCTGTCACCACGCTATTGTTTTATAACTTGATACCTAATTTATTTTAATGACAACAAATAATTTGGCAAGTGCTCTCCATCCTTGCTCTGGCAAAATTCTGCTCTGAGATTGATAAAGCTGTTAAGCTGGGGAGGGGGGGATTGGTTTGTTGGTTTGGGTTTGGAAATTTTTTTGCATAGAAACCTAAAGACATCAAGGAACTCTTTCAAAAATTATCACTGTCACCCCCGTCTTCCCTTCAGAACTGTCAGTCAAAGGAGAAGCTGCCATGCCAAAAAATGTTTATTGAGACAGGGATGGGAAACACTCAGAGCCGAGCTGGGATGGGTGGGGAGCCCTCTGAATCCCTCTTCCCTCCCCTTGTAGCTGGAGTGATGAATTCATCCCTTTGCTTTCGGCTCACCAAAGAGCTGAGCTGCTCCCTGCCCACGGTGCCTGTCCAGGAGGCAAATCCCTCCTCCCCAGGCAGGACCGGCTACGATCCCTCTACTTAAAAGGCTGGTGCATCCCTGAGTTGGATTTCCAGGAGTCTTCACAACTCAGGCAAGGTTACAGGGAGCTGCACAAGTTCAGCAGATGAGGTCTGGGTGGATCAAGTTGGAAGTCGGTGACCAATTATCATAGAATCTTATCATAGAATGAGCTAGCTTGGAAGGGACCTCCAAAAGTCATCTAGTCCAACACCCCTGCAGTGAGCAGGGACATACTCAACTAGAAGAGTTTGTTCAGAGCTTCACCAAGCCTGACCATGAATGTCTCCAGAGACGGGGCCTCCACCACCTCCCTGGGTGACCTGTCTCAGTGTTCTACCAGGAGCTGTTTTTGCAAGCATGGCCGAAAGTGACTCCCTGAAGCTCAGGTGGTGCCTCAGCAACAGGTTTGGTCTTGAGCCCCTGAAACCCCTGTCCAACAAACCTCTATGTTGTCCTTTTTCTGCACCCAGGGTCAAACTCTAACTAAAGCTTTTCATCTGTGTGGTGTTGTATTCAGAGACCTTTCTGCGGGTGGGTGTCCTCGTGGTAGAGCTGCAAGGAGGAGGCTGTTGTTCCGTGTACACCAGGGACACCCCTTTGGCCTTGCTCCCGCTGACTCATCCCAGGGCATAGAAGCAACTACAGGATTAAATTCAGCTCCCTACAAAAGTATTAAAATATACTGCAGGCAGCAGTAGCCTTTGGGGTCTCCATGGGTCAAACAAGACCAGAGCCCTGGAGGGGGCAAGAGTAGTGTTTATAAGAGGTTTTCTCTCCTTCCTACGTGAGATATGGCTCCGACCTTATCCAGCCTGACCTCTGGGCTGTACCAGTTTGTTCAGCCTGCAGATAGACTGATGGTCTGCAGAGATTCCCTCTCCTGGAAAAACACACTCCTTCTTTCTTCTGGGGTCCTGGAGAAGCTCTAGTCCTATTTCGTATTCCGATAAGTAAAAACAAAGAGCCAAAGTGGAGCAAAACCAGATGCATTAATTAAACAAACACAAACTCTACGGTCCCTGCACGTCCCCAATGCTAAGTTGGCTCTGATTTATCAAGACACATTTGGCTTGCAAAGAATGAGGCCAAATGTCTCAACATCTACAGCTCTCTGCTCACAGGAGCCCACAACACTTGACTTTTCTGTGCTGCTCCATGACTGCCCACGAAACAACCCCTCCTTGTCCTCGCTGGTATGTGAGCCCACGGCCAGCGACCTGAGTGGGGGACGCAGATGGCACTGCCACCCGGCAGAAACCAGCTTCTTTGCAAAGAATAACGCCTCTGTAGTGTTTCTTTTCTCCAGCTCTAAAAATAAAACGACAAACAAACGAGAAGGGACACGTGAACCGAGGACCGCAGCGTGGAGAGCAGGAGCTGGGAGGGTGGGTGAAGAGGAGGCAGTGCCTGGAGATCTGGCTCTAGGATGCACAAGCTGTTGCTTAGGATTTGAAAATATATCACAGAATTGCTCAGGTTGGAAAAGACCTTTGGAAAAGTCCAACTTCAAATATCCTCGGGGGGACACTTGAAGGGGATGAGTACTGAAGAAAAGGTGAATCACTGGCCAATGATAATAGTCATTATTAAGCCAAGCTCCTGCTGAGGCCAGGAAGAGTTCACTCCTTTGTACCATTAAGACTTCTGGTATATAAGAGGTTGCTGCGATGGGGAGCAGCCCTTCTCTCCATGCCCACTGGGGAGAGGTCCAGAAATGGTGGATTACACTGCAGCAAAGGAGTTTTAAGTTAGAGAAGTGATTCTAACTGGAAGGAGTTAAGCACTGGGACAAACTGCCTGGGGTCAAAGTGGAGTCGTCATGCTGGAAGCTCACTGAGGCCAGGTTTGACCCACAGCTGCCAGGCACCACTTGAGAGCTGCTGTTCCAGCCCGGGGCAGGAGGATGGACTGGATGACCTCCACGGGTCCCTCCCAGCCTGGTTTTCCATCATTCAATGACAACAGCATATGGTTTGTTGTGTGATGCTAGTTGCAAAGCTTCTTCATCCAGCAGATGTGTCTATCTTTGTTGTTACTGGTATTGGTAATGCCATCAGTGGCCTCCAGCGTGTGGTTTCCTTCCCCCAGAGTTAACTCCTGTTGAAATCATACATCACAGCAGAGCAGGCATGCTCTGCTACGGTCCAGAAATCACTCAGGCCCTGCAGGCCCTTAGTCCAGAGGCCTCAACTGTTCCAGAAATCGCTCAGGCCCCTGCAGCCCCTTAGTCCAGAGGCCTAAACTGCTCCAGAAATCACTCAGGCCCTGCAGCCCCTTAGTCCAAAGGCCTAAACTGCTCCAGAAATCGCTCAGGCCCTGCAGCCCCTTAGTCCAGAGGCCTAAACTGTTCCAGAAATCACTCAGGCCCTGCAGCCCCTTAGTCCAGAGGCCTAAACTGTGCCTTATTTGTAAGCAACATTCAGGGGCTGCCGTCTAAAGTCCGGGATTTGTTGTGCAAGTGCTAAAATGAGCAGTGGAGCGTTCGGCTACCACCCAAATACCACAACAAGCTGGAAAGCCACTTGCTCCATAGGCAGTGCCCAGGGTAGGGGCAGGTTTTTCCTATGACTGAGAGGGGTAAATCCATCAGCTAAATCAAGCTGTGGCTGTTTCTGGCTCAAAATGCCCCTGCCACTGATGGTTGGAGAATCCCAGAGACTGCTTGGGCAGTAAAAAAGATTGACTACCACCTCCAGCCCTCGCTGCGTGAGATTGGTGGTTGTTTCTGCTCAGAGTTGGGCTTCACATCTGCTGTCAAACTTCTTGTTGAGGCGACAGTGTGGATTTAAATATGTACTGGTAATTGGAAAGGCTCAGATCATTACATACGTTTTGCATTTGACTTTCAGTGATTTCCGAGGCTGCTTACTCTCCCAAGCATGCCATAGTTGTGGTTTGTTCACAGGCAGAGCTAATAATTGCAGTTTCATATGGAAGGGAAGGCATCAGAATTCAACAGTGAGCATTTGACAGAAGGAGAACAGCAGTAAGACAGAGATCATAAAAATACCAAACACAACCCCAGCTGTTTATCCATTTCCTCCCTTGCTCATCACTGCAATGTCTGCTGGCTGAGTGATTTCCTTTCTGGTTAAAGGAAAAGAAATGACCAGGTGACAGAAAAAAAAAATAAAAATTTAAACCCTTAAATGAATGGAAAAAGTTCCCAACAGAAAAAGCATTTTTTTTTCTTGCAAGTGCAGCCATGAGTTGAGTTGTGCTGGCGGACTGTGCAGAGAAGCTGGCATCTGAGAGAGCATAAAAATATAGGCCATGTCTAATTGCAACTATTTCTCTTGCTTGGGCTTACAGCAAATTGAGATGTTTTCAAGGAAAAGGTTCTGCTACCCTGATAAAGTAAGTCATAATTAGGCTGGGTCTTCTTCAATTAGCCCCAAATGTAACTTGACCTCTAGGTGATTAATTAGGGGCTGTCAAATCCAGTAAGGTTCCTTCAAAGGTGTTTTAAGCTGTAGCTGAGATGTCTGCAAACCTTGAGGCCCACCTGCTTGGTGTGGGAAGCAGCTTGGGGATGCACTGCTGTTCCCTGCAGGTCCTGCCCATGCTGGAGCTGCATTTCCCACCAGGATGCTGTGGATGCAGTCCCGAGGCCCCGGCTGGGATGCAGGCACAGTCCTAGGCTCAAAGCGAGGGAAGACAACGGAGTCCCAAGGTCAGGTGGGTGTGTAACCTTCCCATCTGGCAAGCTGAAACACAGGAAGTTCCACTTCAGCAGGAGAAAAAACTTCTTCACTGTGAGGGTGACTGAGCCTGGAACAAGCTGCCCAGGGAGTTTGTGGAGTCTCCTTCTCTGGAGACTTTCAAGATCCACCTGGATCTGTTCCTGTGTGGCCTGCCCTGGGTGTTCCTGTGCTGGCAGGGGGATCGGACTTGATCTCCAGAGGTCCCTTCCAACCCCTACTGTTCTATGATTCTATGATTCTATCCTGATGGTCGTTTTTACTTCTGCCTATCCTGGAGGGCCCAGAGGAAGGACGGAAGGTGCCGTTTGCCCCTTCTTCCCCCTGGTCCTGCTCTGTGGCCAGGGATTCCCACGCCGCTCCTCAGGCAAGGGGTGATTTTTGGAGTCCCCCTGAAGAATCATCAGGAAGGAAGACAGCAACGATTTTAAATTAAAATAGTTACACGTGGGGAGTCGCTGCGCCGAGACATAATTCACTTCAGACTGCCTGTCTTGCAGCTATTTGCCAATTCCTTCAGCATGTAATCTTCCCATTTCCTACAGGCAAACTCTTTTTGCACACTTATAATTAGGTGCGTTTTTTTCTCCTCTCTCTCCCTAACCTCAGGCTCCAGACTTGCAGCTTCTGAAAGTAGCTCGCGTTCCATTAATTTATTTATTTCTTTTGTGTACTACCCTGTTTTGCAGGGGGGGTTTGGGAAGGCGATTCCACAGAACGTTTTGGCCACAGCGTCCTGGAGCAGTCTGGGAAAGAGACAGGAGCCAAGAGAAGGGTCGCAAGGAAGGGTCGGGGCCGGTCGGGCTGAGATGCGCCCAGTGGCACTGGGGAGGAGTGGGCGGCTGGAGGGTGGGAGAGAGCTTTGCCATGGGAACGGCGGTGTCTCGGGGAGGCTTTCGCTGCGCAGCTGACGGCTTGACTTCAGCGAGCAAAAACCTCGAGCAGAGGCGGTTTCCCCTTTATTGCTTTGGGGATTTGACATGATTACATACATTAACTTGTGGCTTTTCTCTTGTAATTGCTGGTTACTTCCTATAAATGAGTATCTGTGGATATACACACTCACATACATACATATATATATGGACACGCATTTATATCCTCCTATATATATGCACACATACAGGGATGTGTCTGTATATAGGTCCAGAACTATACATGACCTTATTGGACTTAGCACACCTTAAAGCAGGTCCCCTCAAACACCAGCTACAGGGACTCCGAAAACAAGCCCTGGGTGGTCTTGGGAATGGAATGATATTTATCTGCCTAGTTCTTATCTACTTGCTTTAGCATCTGAGCTCCACGTTTGCAGGCCCTTGGGTAACAGATAAAGCCACGAGCATTGTCTCATGAGTGCCTGGGTGGAGAGAAAGGATGAAGGCTCAAACAAACCTCGTTTCCTGAGTAGAGGCAGCAAGAACTGGTGCCCGAGCTTCCCTGGGTTTGGATATGAGGTGGTGTGGGATGCATGCCAGGTTACAAAGAATTGGGATTTTCAAGATCTGAAGTTAATTGCCTCTGGTTTGTGTCCAGAGAGCGTGTCTTTGGTTTCATAAAATACATATTGTAGGAAGTGCAAGAGAAATTATCAGTTGTTAGGTTATGGAGGAAGAGGACCATGTTTAGGTGGTGGTTGTTGCATATCTAACCTGAAAGGAGGAATTGAAATCTGCGTGTATGGCTGGGTTGGGGTCAGAAGATACCTGCTTGGCTTGCTGGAGATAATGAAGATGAGACACATGGCCCCTAATTTACATGTGAAGGAAATAGGCCAGTTAAGCTCTGTTTTCTTTGCCCTACTCAGAGTTATGCAATTCAGAAGGGTATTTTGTATGAAGACAGACTGAAAAATAATCTGAAAATATGATTATCTTCTGATTTTATTAAAGCTCATTCTCTGATGATTCCTGAAGACGGAGAGCAGACATGAAAGGAGAATTACTGGCTGCTTGTTCTACTTTGTTTGCACTGTTTACATGTTACATTAATCCCATTCTTCGTGGGGTCTACAGCTCATCCTCAGGGGCAAGAAGGGATTTAGTTCTGACCCTTTTAGCATGATTTAGCTTCTGGTTTTGAGATTTTTTTTTTTTCTTTCTCCTTTTTATTTTTTATTTCCTCTGCAACAGTGGAAATTGGCCACAGCTAGAAACAGGATGTTGAGCAAAGCACTTATGTTCCTAGTGGTATTAAAATCCCTTGGATGCCTGGTGGATAGATCATTTCTCCATGCTCTGGGTTAAACAAACTCTCTGAATTAGGGTGCAGAAATGACTTCTTTCAGGTCAGAAGGGTGAGGACTTTGGAGCTCGCAGAGGATCACTGTGGATTTCCCCAAGCAAATTCCCTGCTATTGCAGGAAACTTGACATTAGTGATGCTCTTGTACATTACAATGGTGGGTTTGTGTGTTATAAGGTTCTGGGAGGTTTCTATGCTCACAAGGAATTGGGGACATGGGGAATGGGTGCCCTGTGAACCTCCCTGGTCTTCTTTTCCTGAAATATCAAGGAACTAGTGTGGACGTTGAGTGTGGTCCATTGCAGTCCTGTGTTCCCAAAGCTCTTCTTCCAAAGTATCCCTGTTGTCTTTTCTCTAGCATGACAAAGAAGGGTTTTCTGAATGTCCCTTTCCTGATTTTTCCCTAAATCCTGGACCTGACGGTGCCTCTTGCCCCACTGGAGCTCTGCTCAGCTCACCGTTCTGCACCAAGCTCCATTTCCCCTAGCAAACCTCAGTGACATTACACAGCAGACCACAGTAAAACCTAAACTGGAGCTGTTCACGCCCATAAGGTGATTTAACTACTGCTAACTGAAAGTATTGTACCTGGCCTTGGTGCAGAGGTAAACCATCAGACAAAATATTCACCTGGCTGCAGCCACAGCCTTTGCCATTTGACTTGTGATGAAGAAATTTATCAGCTAGGGCTTGGAGCCTTCCGAAGAACTTGCAGGGTCCCCCCCCCACCCCCTACCCTTAAGAAAAACAAAGTAGTAAAAAGGACAATTCAGGCTAAAGTTGAACGAAACCCCACAGATCTCCCACTTTAATCTGTGTCACCAGATCTCTTGTTGCCTGTGCAGTAACAGACCCTTTGGGGACCGGCTGAGGCTCGTACCACGGCACGGCTTGGCTCCAGTGAGGTTTCAACGGGCTCCAAGGATTAGTCAGTGAAGTTTGCCTTGGGGAGCTATTGCCACAGAGCAGAGTGCAGCAGCTCCTTCTGTTCGTCGCCTTTTTTGCAGGAAAACCAGCACTAACCGGTGCTGGACTGGGGCCCCCGTGCCATGGTACAGCTGCAAAGGGAACAGCTTCACAGCTGGAAGGAACCATCATCTGAGGACCTGTAAAATGACACCCCTTGCAACACAAGGCACTGTGTTTCTGGAGGTTGTTCTGGACAGGATTATGGTCACAGTGGTTTGGGTCATCCCAGGAAAAGTCCTGGCTGCCACGAAGGAGAGCCCAGAGCTAACGGCTGCTCCGTGCCCTCCTGGAGCCAAGTGGAATGCTCAGGTGAAACGCTGGGATCCAGCAGGTAGTGAGCTAGAGGATTACAAACCTACCAGAACTTTTTGCTGTTCCAAAGCCATTCCAACTAAAAGAAAGTGAATGCAGATTTCACAGCTGTCTCCACTAAATGACTTCCAAGATGCCAGCTTTCATTTGGGTGGTCTTTTCCTCTGCTATCTCATCTCGCCCTGTCACTCTGCTTCACCCCGTTGAGCTGCAGCAGAAACCTGGGACTTTGCAGATCGTTTCTCAAATACAGAGTGTGGGGGTTGGCTTGGTATCTCCCTCCCACCCACCCCCTTTTTTTTTTTTTTTTTTAATTTATCTTATTGATACCAGTCTTGGAACGGGGACAATCCCTTCCTCCAGGAATCTCAGCTCAAAATCACAGCCTGTTTCCCAAGCAGTTTTTCTACCCTGGGAACTGAAGCTAATCACAGCCTTTGCAACCCACCCACTTCTCAGCGTGGTCCTGCCTGATAATCTCTGCTCAGCTGCACAGGACCCTGAACAAGCAGCAGGACTGGCCTTTCCCTTCTGCTAAGACCAGTATTGCCACCTGATAGCCCAACAATCTAACCACACTTAAAGAAAACATGACCAAAGGTATTTTAACGTCATTCCACAGAATGAGTGATGCTTAAAATACTGCATCACATTTCAGTTGTCACATCCCTAGGAGGACAGGAGGCCTTTCAGTACTTAAAGAGGGCTTATAAGTGAGCTGGGGACTGACTTTTTATTGGGGCCTGTAGTGATAGGACAAGGGGTGATGGTTTTGAACTAAACCAGGGAGATTTAGACTGGAGAGAAGGAAGAAATTGTTGCTGCTGAGGGTGGTGACAGCCTGGTCGAGGTTGCCCAGGGAGGTAGTTGCTGCCCCATCCCTGGCACCATTGCAGGGGAGGTTGGCCGGGGCTCTGAGCACCCTGCTCTAGTTGCAGATGGCCCT
>WTSP01017893.1:24543-62268 GCA_025331215.1 Actenoides lindsayi | reverse complement strand
CCCCAGCCCGCATCTGCTCTCTCGGCAGAAAGTCCCGGAGCAGAAGGAGGCTTTGAAGCCGGTCCTCGTTGCCCCTCTAGAACAACAGCCCCTCGTCGCCTCGCTCAGGTCAGGACACGCCGCTTCACCGCGGCTTTCGCGCGGGGTGAAGGGGCTCGGATGCCTGCAGGGGACCGGGCGAAAGGAGGAGGGAGGGTTCGGGGGCGGCCGTGGGCGGCGGAGGAGGCACAAGCGTACAAAGGGAGCGATGGGAACGTCCCCAGTGGAGGCTCAACCAAGGGGTTGCCGCTGGTGGGACTTAGGGGGGGAGGATTCGGTCGCTCAAAAACTGCCGGGACTTCTATTGGAGCGAGATCCGTTGCTCTGCCTTTCGTGGAGATGTTCGCGGTGAGAGCGGAGAGGGGGATCGGTGCTTCCCGGGGTCAGTCCTAATGTGAATTAGGGGAGACGTTTTTGGGGGGAAAACCAACCCGAAACAAACTCCTAAGCAGACCTGTGCTCCGTGAGGAGCCGTGGGAACGCTTACAGGGTGTTCGCCCAAAGGGGAGGGACTCCTCTTTTCCCCAGCTCAGTTATTCCGAAGTTAGAACTGAGTTTGGGTGCTGTGCTACCGGAAAAGGTTTCAATGGAAAACCAACCAGCCAACCCAAAGATTACTTACCCGTGAAGTGCTTCATGGTGAGTGGTCATGTAGAAGTAAAAAGTGAAAAAAAATAATCAAACGCAAACAAAAAAAAAAAACCCCGAACCACATTACTTATATTTTTTTTCGGTTGCTTTTGTTTAATCTGAAGCGGCACCAGTGTTACTTTCTCATCTTAAAGAGCCGAGTTCTGCCGATCCTCGAGAAATAAGCAACGCAGAAGAGTTTTCCCAGGCCGGGGGCTGTGGGGCAGGAAAGGATATTTGGGTGGGTTGGGTTTTTCCCCCCCCCCCCTATTTCCTATTACTCAGAAGGGTTCAGCTTCCCCTGGACTTGATGGCGGTGTCTGCGTGTGAAGGGAGCGGGGCATTCGTTCACCTGCCTGTCCAGCTGTCTGCAGATGGGAAGAGGTCTCCTGCAGAAGGAGGTGGGCAGTTGGACAGAGCACAGAGTACCAGGGAGGAGTGAGAGGAACAAAACCGTGTTGGGGGGTGGGGGGTTGGAAGCAGGGTGAGTATGGAAGTGCTAGGGGCGGACCGACGCTGCTCTGCTACCACCTGTGCGCTTAAAGCCTTTGGGTCTGCATAGCTTTTTTCTCACGACAGAGCCTGGGTTGTGCTGTAACGTATCCAGAGGGGCTTCTTTCTTACAGCTGGTGGCTAAGAACAGCCAGCCAACGGGTGCAGTCATCTTAGGGAGTTTTCCTAAATCTCGGTCTGGATGGCTCCCTCAAACTCGAGCGTGCAGCAGAGTCTTAGCTCATTGTATCCTCTCAGAAGCGACCTTGGGAGATCCATTGTCTTGTTTCCTGCTCCATCTTCTGGATTGTTCGATTGATTTTTACCAACGGCTTTGAAGTATTTTAGGTTATCGCCGTAGTAAGTATTTTGATGTTAGTATATGACAGAACATCTGTGGGAAAACAGCATCCACGTGGCACTGCCGAGCTCTGAGGAGAAGAAAGGGCTCCATGGCACCAAAACTTGCTTGCAGTTGAAAATAAAACCACAGTTGCTCCTGGTTTTCTTACTCGGGTATTCGTTTGGCAGAACACAAATCCAGCAAGTAGAGTTTCGAGAAGGTTGCTGAAAGGTGCAGCTTTCAATAGATGCTGCTTGCCTCTCCCTTTGGAGCGACACAGTAATTCACAGCTTTCTTTCCTTAGGATGATGTATCTTCTTCAGATCGTGTCTTTTGGCTCTTGCTCCCATCGCAGCGTAACTCAAGGGGGTGGGTGCTGGACTCGAGCTGCCCATCTCCGTACTTGTCACACACGTCTTTATCGCTGGCACGGATATTGGCACTGCTGTTTACTCACCCGGGCCAGGAGGCTTATTCAGAGGAAAAGTAGCAAGTTAGTTTGAAATCCCATCTTTCCTCCAGTCCAGTTAATGGTCGTGTACACGCTGGTGTGTCTGGAGGAGGTAGTGCGATGACTAGGGGGTGGGCAGCAGCAGAAGAACTCGGGTGTCTTCTTAGCGACACTGACATCTTTTCCCACGTTAAGTAGTTCTCCAGACCATGTTTACAGTTGCTGTTACGGTAGTGAAGTTATTTTCTGTCTTCTCTGGCCACGACCGTATCTTAAAAAGGCAAAAATTCGAGAGCTCAGATTTGTCCTTTGGTCATTTGGTTTTGATGGTTTTAATTTTCTGGTTTGCTTGCTTTTTAATTTTTTTTTTTGTTTGTTTTTTTTTGTTGTGGTTGGTTGGTTGATTTTCCCATAAATGCTGTGCAGTGGATCTTATTATTCTAGGACTAATGTTTGCTTTTTAATAGTCTTTACTTTCTTTGGTTCATCTGTGTTCTTTTTGCAGAAGGAGACCTGTTGGGGGTGATTCGCGGGTCGTTGTTGCCTTGAGTGATATCTAAGCACAGGCAGATAAAAATTGTATTTTGCCATTTCGTGGAAGCACTTGCTTTGCAGACAACTCTTGTTCACCATTCTCACTCTTGCATATCTTTAGCTCTGGCGTCTGGCAGGGCTTTTTCCTTGGTTTATCTCTGGGGTTTTTTTTCATTGTGATTTCTTTGCATGACTTTCCCCACGTAATCTTATTTATTTCACTTGCTTCTCATGTGGTTCTTTTGTGACTGATTTTGTTCGGTTTCATTTTTTTTTGTTTGTTTTGGTTTTGTTGTGGTTTTATTTTTTAGTTAACTGAATCCCTTTGAGTGATTTCTATCCACTAGTGTTCATAAACTTCATTCACCCTCCCTTTATTCAGTCTTCAATCTCTAATTAAGACGTCAAAGAAAACTGGCCAGGCAAAGATCACTGAAGCAACCCAGTAGATTCCCCTTGTACCCGTCGGTTCCACTGGTATGTATCTTTGCACTTAGTCTTGAAGCCAGTAGTTAATTTTATAATCATACGAGCAGTACCCTCCAAAGCCAACCTGAAGTGTTTTTTCAGCTATGATTCCTTTGGAAAGTGGCAGACACTCTTCTAAATCCAAACCTCTTCCACGGTGCGCTGTATTCTTTTCATTCTCTGACCTCATGGCAATTCTATCCTCTTTCGAAGAGCAATCAGTTCTTTGAGGTTTGGAGGTGGTGTTTGGGGGTTCTTTTTGGTGTTTGTTTTTGGGTTTGTTTTAGGTTTTTTTTTCTTCCCTTTACTTTTTGGTTTGTGAGTTTGTTTGGTTGGGTTTTTTTTTTTATTATTGGGTGAGCTTTTGTTGTTGTTCCTGCCCCCTTGGGTCCTCCTTTTTCTGGAGATGATGCAGTTACTCCCCTTTGTTTTTAACACAGTATGAATTGGATGTTTTCCTGCTAGGGAGGGGCAGGTTTTCCAGTTCCCGGTGCCACTGGCTGAGTCACTGGCTCTGTTTTCCTGTTCCGTTGGAGGTTTATAATTACCTTGTTCTTACCTTCATTAGAATATGCTTGCCAGAGGATAGGTGTTTTACTTTGCTGTACCTCTGAGACATGAGTGCCAGCGGCTTTCGGAGCCTGGACACGAGACTTTGAAGAATCTGCTTTGCTGTTGCCAAAGAGAAAATAAATCAGTATAGACCTGAGAGTGCCTCCCTTCAAACAGTACGGTGACCATGAATGACAGATGTCTAGGCACGGTCTAACTTGTAACTAACTACATCCTGGTTTGAGTTAGAAGAGAACAATTCTGGGCAGTGATTTGACTTCTCAGCTCAGTTCTTCTAACTAACCTCACTTTTTTGCAATTAACAGCATGTTTTTGCAGCGGGGTGTTATCATTTCTAGAAGCAGACACTAACGTTTCCAGTTAGTTCCAAGGACTGGTGTGCAGACCAAGGCCACTGCTGGGTCTTGTGTACCACGTTCAGGGGGTTTGCAGAAAGTAAAGGCTGCACCTGCAGGGAGGAGTGGACAGGACAGGAGACCCCAAACTGACCAGTGAGGGATTCCAGCCCACAGACGTCATTTTTGGTATAAAGCTGAGGGATCATGAGGGTCAAGCTCTGCTTTGCCCTTCCTCTTCAATGGCTGGTGTCCAGGGTGGACTCGGTCCATTCTGCCTTTGATCCCAATCTGTGTGTTTCTGAATCCAGTTCCAGAATCCAACGTGGTTTCTGTCAGCTGCTGGGTCCACAGCATCAGTGGTGACAGTGACATATCAATGCTGGTTTTCTATATATTTATATATATTCTACTTTATTATTATTTTCATTAAAGCTCTTCTAGTTTCCTTTTCTGATTGATAAGTCCCTGATTTCCTTTGTCTTCCCTTCTGGGGAAGGAGAGGGGTTAACAGAGAGCATCTGTTCTAGTTCTAGTGGCCAGCCCTGCCCCTAAACCTGACAGATCAAGACTACTGTCACTGAAGGAGGAGAAGTCAAGAGAGCACCGAGTATGTATAGACTGAACATGAAAGGGAGGTTTTGCTGATGTCTCTGAAGTTCATTTTACCTGATCATACTTATCCATAGCAGGTCCTTGAAATAAAGCTGATACCAGACTAGAAGGATTTAGAGAGGTTCTCTTGGTTTGAAAATCTTGTCATCTGAGAGAGAGAGAGAAAAAAAAGAGAGGTGTAAAAGAAAGGTTTGCATAAGAAGATTTTCTCCAGGTACTCTCACTCTTTTTTGATTTATCTTTATGGAAAGAGAACAAACAAAAAACCCAATAATGACAAAAACAAACAAGCAAACACAAAAAAAAACCCCAACAAAAAACCACAAGAAAAAGCCCCCAAAACCAAAACCCACAAAAAAACCCAAACCTATTTATTTCCTCACCCTCATTTGTTTGTGAAGGATCTGTGTGAACAGAAGAAAATAACTGTGTGGGGGAAACAAGGTAAATCCCTGTTTCTATCCACCTAGGAAGCTAACTGAAAAACAGAGAAGCAGCATCTTTTACCACTGGTTTTGGTCACAGGTTCTATTTGTAAGAACATGATTTTAAAACACGGGTCCAAGTTTGTGGTTAGCTGCGTCCCTTTAAGAATCTAGTTTTGCTTGCCTAACTGCCCTTCTTCTCCTGTAGATTAATCCAGCAGAAGGTATATAACCTGTTGACTTTCCTGGTCAGAAGGGTCTGGGAGGGCAAAGAGGTAAATCAGAAGGTTTGTGCTTTTCTGTAGTATCTGAGGGCAAGTTTAAATCTGAGGGCAAGTTTAACCTGTGTTTTTCAGGTTTCAGCATTTTTTTTTTTCCCTCCTTTTTTTGGTTAGTGATTCCTGTTTGAGGCTTGGGGTTGTACTTGCAGATCCTCATGATTTTCACTTGCTTTCTGTGAAACGACAGTGTGTTGATGCCACTACTGAGAGGGAAGAGTTCCAAGCTCCAAAGGACACTTGTCTGAGTTGAGGATGGGGGATGGCTTTACTGTCTCTTGTATTAAACTGATAGGAGAACTGGAATCTGGCTACAACGGCTGCTCTCTTCTTGTCTGTCTGCTAGGAAATGTCATCAGAATTTCTTACAGAAAACCAAATCTGATGGACTTTGCTCAGTGTCAGCCCTCGGCTGTAAGAACGAATGTTGACCTTCACGTTCCAGGTGGAGCGTGTACTCCAAAGCTGAGCTGGGGTGCTTTTTGGATACCCCCAAGAAAGTGCAGCAGCTTGGATTGGCAGGCACGAGTAAGGCTCATTCATAGGATGCAGATGTTTCGTGGTTGTTCTTTACTGAGGCATTGGTTTAGCAAAGTTCCCAAACACCTTTAAACTCCCGTCTAACTACTACTAAAATCAAGACGCACGCTTAGTTGATTGACTGAATGGATGTCTCCTTTTATATACCTGTTCTGCCTGTTTGTAGTTTGCTGTTGTCTTGAGGCTGTAGGAAAGGGTTTAGCCCTGGCCAGCCAGGTCGTGCCTGCAACGCTGACCACCCGAAGCACTGCAGATGTGGAAATCTGACTGTGGTCATGGCTTGTATGGGCAGTGCTCTGTCTATTCTGGTTTAAGTCTCTTAGCCCACGTTCAGCTATTTCTTCTCTTGGAGCCTGGTTTGTAGATAAACATTTTCACTGCTTTGGATGAGGTTTGTAACCAACTGTCTCCTGTCTGAGTTCATGTGAAATTCTGCCTTTGTGACATAGATGGCTTCCCACGACACTGGTTGTGAGGTTTTTTGGGACATCTACACCTTTAGTCCTAGACAAGAGGTTGAGAGATGTCATGAACAGGAGATGGGATTAGGAAAACAAGGATTTGATTTGGACATCATAAAACGGGCATTGTGAGTCTCACTTTCGTGTTACTTGTCAGGCAAGATTCAAAATATGCCCAATTTCCACGGAGTATTAAGCGTGAGCCCCTCTGAAGTTACGCTGCTTGCAAATCACTTTTACAGTTCACCTTTTCTTGCCTTGAAATGCTTGTCTGGATTTTGGCCTCCATTCTGATTTAGTCATCGGGTAGTTCACTTAGGTCCTTGTGCTATATTTTTTTCCATAGGTAAAATGGGAGCTTTTGAGTCTGATAGTGAGATTTTCAGGGCAACGGGCTTTCAGCAGGTTTAGGTTTTTTTAGCCTTTTTAGGTTGCTATTAAAGATTCCCAATTCTTTAATAATTGAGTAATACTCTTTGGGAAAATGTTAAGCATGGTTTGTTTCTGTCTCTGGTTTGGTGAGACCCAGGTAATTTTAATCAGTCAGTGTCTACACTAGTCTACACTTGGGGGGACAGTTGGGGTTTAAACATGTTAAATAACACTCCTGGTGATTCTGTGATACAACAAGAACATTATTACTGGAATTCCTCCCGGGTCATTGCTTTCTAACCAGCTCCGTGCTTGTTGGGAGAATGACTCCACTGCTCTGATCGTTTCCACCCTGCCACAGCCTTCATCTGTTTGGGAAGCTGTGAAACACATGCCATGTCTTGGAATCACAGAATCATGGACTGTTCAGGGTTGGAAGGCACCTCGAAAGAGCATCGAGTCCAACCCCCCTGCTAGAGCAGCACCACCTAGAGCAGGTCACACAGGAACACGTCCAGGTGGGTTTGGAATGTCTCCAGAGAAGGAGACCCCACAACCCCCTTGGGCAGCCTGGTCCAGAGCTCCATGATCCTCACAGTGAAAAAGTTTTTCCTTATGTTTCTGTGGAACCTCTTATGCTCCAGCTTACACCCATTGCCCCATGTCCTAGCATTGGACATTACAGAGAACAGCCTGGCTCCATCCTTCTGACACTCACCTTTATGTATTTATAAGCATTTATGAGGTCACCCCTCAGTCTCCTCCAAGCTAAAGAAACCCAGCTCCCTCAGCCTTTCCTCAGAAGGGAGATGTTCTGCTCCCTTCATCATCTTTGTGGCTCTGCACTGGACTCTTTCAAGCAGTTCCCTGTCCTTCTTGAGCTGAAGGGCCCAGAACTGGACACAATATTCCAGATGCTGCCTCACCAGGGCGGAGCAGAGGGGGAGGAGAACCTCTCTGGAATCTCTAACAAGTCAATCCCCGACCTATACTGGTACATGGGGTTATTCTTTCCCACGTGCAACACTTTACACTTGCCCATGTATTTCATTTGATTTCTCGCCTCTCAACTCTCCAGCCTGGAAAAGCAGGGAGAAGGGGAACTCTGCGAACAGGTCCCGCATGGTGGGAGCTAACAGCGACTCCCCAGGAATTGCACTCTTCCTCTGTGGGCCGGATCCAGCCCAGTGTGTGACACAGTCCCGGGGCAACCTGGCAGTGTCAATCTGCTGCCCTCGCCGTCTCGTTTTTTCTCCCCCGGCTGAGAGGTAAATCGTGCACTAGCCATTTTGTCAGGCCGAGGGCCTTGTGTTGTGGCCCACACCTGGGAGCTGCGTGTGAGTCGCCCGTGGCTCGGGTTTGATCTCCAAGCTGGGTCACCTCTAGCCTAGCGGGAGCAGAACCAGCCTTGGGGCTTTGTCGTCGTTGGGTCGAGTGTTTGTTTTCTCTGTGCTGTTTCCTTTGTCAGAAATGTAACTGAGTGCATGGTGTGCAAGGCAGGCACAGCCTCCCCTCGTCACATCCTGTTTGACTGCCTTAGCCAGGGCTGCGCTGACAGAAGTTCTTCTCTCTCCTTGTTCTGATTGATATCACTGTGCTGGACACTACATCCTTTCTCTGTTTAAGCCGGAGCTCAGCTTCTCCAAGAACTTGAGCCTTGTTTGGCTTTGCTCAGGAAGTCAGGTGCCTTTTGAACAGCAGCTGCTAGAGGCAGTTCCACTGGAGCGAGCAAACCGAGCTGGATTTTGGACTAGGCTGTGGCAGACGTTCAGCTGGAGCCCAAGCTTAGTGCTGGATATGAGCTGGGACTGGTAGCACTTGTTCTTTTGTAAACCAGAGTTATTCGGTGGTAAGACAGAGAAAAATCTCACCATGCAGCCTACAGATAAGATGATTATCTTGCTTTGCCCAATACAGAGGGAAATCTTGCTTCTCCTTCCTTCCTTGCCTGGTGCTGCTGCCTGCTTCACTTGACTGGTTTTATTCACAGGATTAGACAGCATTATCCTGGTGTCCTAGGTGGCTAGTCATATTCACAGGGAATAGCCAGCATGGCCCAGGGATTGCAGGAGGCCCAGGGCAAGAGGTGAGATGGTAACCAGGCTCTCCACTTGGCTAAGTTGTCACGGAGTGCTTGAGCCCTTTTAAAAGGCTTAGTGGACTGCACCTTGAGTGGTTCACGGGTGCATTTCTCACTGCCCGTGGATCTTCTGCCGAGCCTTGAGTGTCTCTAGCTCCAGGATGATTTAATGACTGGAGTGCAGCTCCTGAGGAGCCTGCTGACTGGTTGCTGGCTGGTTCTGCAAAAGTGCTGCTCCCTACCTAGATACAGCTCAGTGCTAGTGGGTCTTGCTACAGCTGCATTTTTATTTTGCTCTGTAGACAGGGTCATTCTTTCTGTCCTCTGTTGCCTGCAAGCTTTCATAGACCTTAGTTGAATAGCTGCTTTCACACTGTTTTTCCTTTCCAGAGTGGTGTTTTAATTTATTTTTTTTTTCTGAGTGGTGTCTTTTGGGTTTTTTTCCCTGCAGTCTTTGAGTTGCGTTGCCTTGGAACTACTCATCTCCTGATTGCACTCGTTCTTCTTTTTCAGATGAACTGAGATTATTGTAGTGTCTATAGAAGTTCCCAGCCTTCTTTCTCTGGTAAGTTTGAATACTATCTTCCATCATACCTCGCACAATAGATTTTTGTAGTATTCCAACCTGTTGCTTTCCTAATCCCAAATCTCCTTGTACGACTGCATTGTGTAAGCTCATCTGTTAGCGTGCTGGGTGGAAGTAACTGACTGGTTGTTGCTGTTTGCAGGTTTTCTTATTATTATAAACTACTAGAACATTCTAGTTTGAGCAACACTGCATCCTCTCTTCTGGCCAAAGCAATTATTTTTTGGCATTTTCTTAGGTGCTGATTGGATAGGAAAGCGTCGTGGTTCATATCCTCTATAGCAGCAGCATTTGACTGATGTTACCAAGGTAGTGAACACTCCAATTGTTTGGGTTTATATGCATTCCAATGACATGGGAAGCAGCCCCCGCCCCTACACCTTCCAGTTGCATTAAATGAGGTCAAGGATGAAGAGATGTCCTTGGTAACATGAGGTGACTTGCTCAGTGTGCAGCCAGCTCTGAAGCAGGAGTAGAAGCACACTGTCGGACTCCACATGGCTGTGCTGGCAGGTGCTCCTGCCTGGCAGGGATGGGTGAATAGGGATACCTCTGATCTGTGTGTCCTGCTCAATACCAATTTCAGGAGGTAGTCATGGAGCAGGGACAGTCTTTTGGACAGAGCAGCTCTAAGAAACCTGAACAACTGTGAACAGCTGGCCACAATTTTTCACGTCCTTGGGAAAGTATGATTTTGTGTTGAGCAGCTACCATAAACACTTCAGAAGGAGCTGTTACCAACAATAATGACTAAGGAATTGATAGTAGAAAGCAGATTTGTCAGGCTGCAGAGTCTGTTAAAGATGGGCTCCCTGTCCCTCACTGAAAGGCTCTTGTCAGCTGTCTGGCCCTGCCAGATCTCGGAATCTCAGTGAGATACCATGAATAAAAGGAAAAAGGGGTAGTGTTGAAATTACCAGCATCAGAACAGTTAAACCAAAGCAGCTGGTACTGCCAAGATTTTTGTGCTTTTTTCATGGTTTTACTTTCCTCTGACCCAAAAACCTTCCTTTTAGAGTGGCTCATTAAGAGATGGGCTATGACATAAAGAAGAACAGGGACCAAGAGTGAATAAGAAACAGTATGTGGACAGAGAGAAACATAAGAAGGAAGTGGAGACACTGATGAGGAGGTGGTGGTGCTTTGGGGGGCTTGTGTCTTTGGTCCTGGGAGACAATTGATGACTGGACCCCACAAAGAAAGGTGCTTAATCCTCTCAAAGTAAAATAAGTGAGTGGAATGATACTAAGAACAACTGTAAGGTACAGTACCAGAAATGGGAAAGCCAGGAAGCGAAGCGTAAGCTCAAACTGAGGCAATCTGAAGAAAACTAAACACCAAGCCTGGGACCTCCCTGCTATGTGAATGGGACAACATCCTCTGACCCTACTCTGCCTGCTAAGTGGATTCAGATGGTGAAGGAATTGTCTGAGTGTTCCTGGGAACTGAGATGTCTGTTTAGTGATTTCACAGTTAAATCTCCTCTATAAGGAAGCTTTGTGATTGTAAGCTCTTTCACAAGTAGAGTTTAAATAAAGAAATAAATTCACAAGTATGAAAATATTTAGTGACATTAGAATACTCAGTAACAAAAATCAGCATTAAAGTTAAGCACCTATCTACTGAATGGGAAAACAGAAGTGAACTGAGAGCCAAATGCTAACTGAAACATTTGTGGCTTTAGTTACTAATTCATATTTTTTGAACCTTTATCGTAAATAGTACATTCAACATTAGTGTGTTTCTGAAAAATGCCCTGTTTCTTCTGACCAGATTGCTTTTTCAAGTGATTCCACTGAGAGTATTTCAACATAAAAGCCATTTACAGTGGAATTCAGCTCCTACCTCGTCAACAGTTTGCTTTGCTTAGTTTAATAAATGGCCACTTTGGCCACCAGTGAGATCAGAGAAGGTCTGAAGCATTCAGCCAAAGAAGAGACACACAGACCAGATAGCACCTGACCAGGACTCCCTGCACTATTTATTGCCTCTGAGCACAGAATATTGCTTGGGATTGCACATGGAGCTTACGAGTTGAGGAACATTACTGAAGAAAACTTTGCAGGCTCTTTAGGCCCTTGACATCCTACTGAGACGTAGAGTTGTAAGAATTTTCATGGTCACTTCAGCCTGAAATTTCTTCAGAAGTTATCCAAACGAAGGCCAGTTTGCATTAGTGTCTGGGTGATTCCTGAGGTTTCTGCTGGGGGTGGCCAAACATCCTTGATTTTATAGTCTGTACCAATCTGCTTTTCTAATCGTCCATCAGGAGTCGCTTTAGTGACAAGAAAGGAAAGCAGAATCAGGCCCTGTGGTGTAGAAAAGTTGGTTTTCCCAATGTCACATTTGGTGCCTGCTGACCTAGTGTAGCTTGGGATAGGACAAACATTGCTGGTCTAGGAACAAAGAGTAAGAAGCATTTAAGAAAAACTATCCGATTTCAATATTTATATAATTTCTTCTTGCATTGCTCTTGTGTTCCCCTTGGGTTTAGACCAATGTGAGACAAGGCTTACAGATTCTGTCTCTTGCTTTGTGGACTTCTTTGAATATACAGGTGACACCCCGCTCAAGTTGGCAGAACTTTTCTTTCCTCTTTGGAGCAGACAGTCTTGGGAGTTAATACTGAAGGGAAGGCAACGTGTTTTCTCCACTTGTTCTGGAGCTCGGGGCAGAAAAACCCCCGAGTTTCCTTTGTCACCAAAGGCACTCTGTGCAGATGTGAAGCCTTTGAAAGCGTGAAATGATCGGGCAACAGCTCCCAGGGTTTGGATCTGGGGCAGGGGTGTTCTGCTTCAGATATATTTGGTTGGTTTCCACGCTCAAATCATCTGGTAGGTTCTCATCTGTGTCTGCATGGACATTAAGGAGATGAAAATAACTGGATTCCAAGTAGGTGTTTTTTACAGTTATGATGGCCATACATTCTCTAGGAGATGACTTTGTCTACTTGCATGCATTGCCTAGGGGATCTGGCTTGATAACAGTACCTGTAGCTTCCAGTGCCCATGGCTTTAGGAGTCATGGAGTTGAACAGTCCAAGAGTATGTTTTTCACTTGCTGTTGGCACCTGTTGAGTGTTACGAGACGTGCAGGTGGTACTAGGAATGTACTTGCTGTCACACCTTGGGCTGCTTTCTGAACCCCTTCATTTCTCAGTCTGGGTCAGCCTAAGTCTGTGCCTTGTGCTTCTGGAGATTTCAATGCGCATTAAATGCGGAGGGTATTGGCAGCCTCCAGGGACCAGGGTGGTTGGGGAAATACCAAAAGAAGACCAACTGGAACAGATAGCTTCTGCTTCTCTGTCAGAGACCCCCGTGGAGAGCTTACTCCTCTATGCCAATTCCCTAGCAAGGCCTTTTAGTCTTTCTTCCTTCCTTCATTAGAGCTCTGAAAATGTACGGGTCAAGAGGACTGAAATAATCTAATGTAGGGGCTGAAATGGATGGGGGGACAGACGGACAGACAGGCAGTAGGAGACCATTCAAGTAGTTCATGTGTTCCAAACATTCTCATGGGAAATAAGTTGCATATGAGGTTTTCTAAATGTCTGTGTGAATCACTTTAGTTGAAGTGCTGCACCATTGCATAAGGAGTATGCTGTGTCTAGAAATTATTCGAGTGCCCGGTGCTATCTTATTTGTTTCCTGAGCTTTTGGTGGGTTATGGAGGTGTAAAATAGGTATCTGCTGCTGTCTAAAGTCATTAAGGAGGAGCAAAACCTTCTGATTGCCAGTGGTCTCGAATCTTTTTACAACTTCAGCTTTTTAAATAACAAAATTCTTAAAAGAATTGCAGCTTTTATATAAAACAAACAGCGACGAAAAAGTAATCCCCAAACACAAACGAATAAACAAAAACCCCAAACACACCAAAAAATTCTACTCATTAGGGTCTTGAAGAGGAGTTTGTAAACATGAAATCCAAATTGCTAAGAAACCAAAGAGAAACTTAAAACGTTTTAAGTTTCTGGAATCATGAACCCTGAATTTTTCAACTTATAAAGTTGAATGAATGGACCTGCTTTTAACTCTTTGCCAGCTAGGGCATGGCAGAGCTGCATAAATTATGGTCTAGCTACATTTTTACGTAGACCATGCCTGAATTTCTCCTCTGTCTTCCTTTGCACTATCATTGTCATATTTCCAAGCTAGTCAGGCTTGGCATGTCAGATCTCTGTCCTTACTCGCTTCTTTACTACAGGTTTGGTGATTCTGTGGCACTTCCCAAACAATGCCTTACTCTGGTTTTCTTGCTGCTTGTGGTGATACCCGAGGAAGTTTTGAAGTCTCTTATTTAACTGTATTTCCATGGTGGCTTGTGAACATTCTTTGTAAGCTCAGATAATGAGAAGCTATTAAAAAGGTGAACAGCTTTGTGACTGAATGATCTGTGTCTCCAGAAGCCATTTGTTTTTTGTAAGCGTTGACTGAAACTGAGTGGTCTGAAATGGCTTTCTGAATCTCAGTAGCTCCACTCAATGACTTCAGCCTCTACCTCCACTCAATGACTTCAGCCTCTACCTCCACTCAATGACTTCAGCCTCTACCTCCACTCAGTGACTTCAGCCTCTACCTCCACTCAATGACTTCAGCCTCTACCTCCACTCAATGACTTCAGCCTCTACTGCAGGTGTTTATAAGTAAGGCTATAATTTATTGTAGTTTTTCAGAGCTGCCTGCTTATGTTGAATGAGAAACTGTTTTCTGCTCCTGCCCCGTGGCAAATCTAATAGCCTGAGACTGGGACAGGATGATGGGGCAGAGGGGCACAGAGAACTGAAGGAATTTACCCAAGGTCGTTCTGAAGAGGAGCAGTAGGAACAGCCTAAGTGCCTAGGATTCTTGACCTGCAACCTAGGGCCTTAATCCTTTCTCCTACGGTGTCTTCTGCCCCTGCCAGGATACAGGGCTGAGGTTTGGTGTGGGAGACGTTGCATTAAGCTGTCTGCCTGCAGGAATTGCTCTTTACGAGTGCGGCTGATCCTCGAGGAGAAATGTCAGTGTTAAAAATGACACCGACTGCCAACCCTGATCCGGTGAAACAGGATCTAAGAAAATTGCAACCCCAGTGCTGGGTGATGACTGGGTAATTCATCAGGGCTGTGTTTTGTGCAGCCTTTCACACGGACTGAATCCCTGTGCTTCAGAGAGTTAAAGAAGCTACACAAATAATGACAGCAGAGGGAGAAAGAAATTAGGCAACAAAGACACAAGGCACGTAGCTTCTGAGGAGAATTGGGAAGCGATAGAGGGTTCATGAGCCAAAGAGATACAGGAGCTGTCTGTTCTATCCAAAGGATTTGCAAAAAAGGTTATCAGCTCAACAGAAATAGAAATCAAGCATGTGGTTGAGTTACCATGTAAGGTAAACTTCAAGTAAAACCCCTCCTCACTGAGGTTTTTTAACTTTTTTTTTTTTTAATTATTATTATTTATTTTAAATTATTGTCTATTTTCTTGGAGAGGAGGCTTTCTGACAGGTGATCTGCTTGTCATCCCAGGTTCTAGAGTCTGCTTCTCCGCGTATCACCTTGGAGTTTCTAGCTGGCACCATTACTTCCAACGAGTGGAGTTCTCCCACCTCCCCTGAGGGGAGCAACGACTCGGGGGGCAGCGAGGCCTTGGACAAACCCATTGACAATGATGCTGAGGGGGTGTGGAGTCCGGACATCGAGCAGAGCTTCCAGGAAGCGTTAGCCATCTACCCGCCATGTGGGCGCCGGAAGATTATCTTGTCAGATGAAGGCAAGATGTACGGTAAGGAGAAAGCAAGGGTAGACCACGGCACTCCAGGCAGCCTGCCCTCTGCAAGCTGCTTGCCTTGGACCAAACGGCCTTCTGAATGGGCTCTTTTTCTCTCAGACGTTCCCGAGTTGATGCAGTCGGTCGCTTCGAGGTGTATTTGGGAAAATCAGTGAGGATTTTAATCTTCACAGATCAGAAAGAATGATGGATGTCTTTTTCAGGGGAGTATCACTAAGATAGATGTCAGTTACTAGTCTTTCACTAGATATCACCATGACTTCATGGTGTGAGCAAGTCTTTTATGGTATCTCTCGCTTCTCTCTCTTGTTACCCTTACAGGTAAAGGTCTGTGTCTCTGGTGCAGATGCACCAGGGCAGAAGTTCAGCCCCTGAACCCCTGGAAGGCTCTGCTGCTGGTGTGCAAACACCTACAGTTTGTTAACTAGCTACACTTTTCAGATGTTATGAAGGGCGGAAAAAGGACCTCTCTGGCTGCTCCCTTTCGTTGTAGTTTGCCTTACAACCCTGGCAGGAATGTTGTTCTCCTTGGGTAGCTAGCTAGATACCCAGCCCTGAATGCAGAGAAGCTCTGGCTTGCAGCTGTAGCAGAAGTCAACTTTTTAGGTCGTAGACAGCATTTTGAATTGGATTTTTTACCTATTTCAGAGTTAAAAATTCTCCCTTGATTTTGGCCACAAAAAGCTGGTCTGGTCTGGATTCTTTAGCTCAGTATTAGAAGCAGCCAGCTGGTACTTTGTGACTAAAAAGGGAAGCAAAGACCAAGAATACATATTTGTTTAAAAGTCCCAAGCTGTTATAACTGTTTCTCAAAGCATTAGCAAAGGTCTTCGAGAAGTCAGCCCTCTTCCTACCCAGTCAGTGCTTGCTTTTTTTTTTTCCCTTTACATTGGAATCTGTGTGTCTTTGCAGATGGGAGTACCATGCCCTGAAGCTTTGCATGGAGTGCTTCACAAGTCATTCTGTGAGCTTCTGTCCACCCATCAAGCCATTGTGCTTTGAGAAAGGCGATGGAATGCTCTCTTTATGTGGGCATGGGTGGGGTCTCGTTTACTCAGCTTTATCTACAATGGATAGTTTTCCTGGGTACATACATCGTTGTATCTGTACAGAACAATATATGTTGAGTAAGGCCGATCACCCTGAGACTCAGTGAGTGTCAATATTCTTACGTAGACATCAATTCTTGCTCTGTGCTGTCACAGACATTTTTGTGGTTGTGCAATGGAACCAGCCAGGGAACTGGTCCAGCTTAAGCTAACATAGAAAAGGGGGAAAAAAAAAAAAGAACTTCAAATTTAAATATGCCTACTAATTTGTTTCGCTGACCATCTGCTTGTACTGGTACATAGACAAGGGATGACAAGAGTGGGAATGAGGAGGCTTGGTTGGGTTGAGGTGAGGGTAGGACAGCTTCTTTCAAAAGCAGTGCTTGCTAAAAACGTTATTCAAACGAAAATATTACTTGAACATTCACCCCATGGTTATTAATCATAGATTAATGACACGCTCCTTGATTCTGTTAAGTCTGCACTAGTTTTCCTGGCAAGTGACTTTTAAAATGGCTGGTGAAAAATTGCAGTTGTGTTTTAAGACTTGTCTTCGTTTAACTAATCATTCTGCGTAATCCCTGAAGTGCTTCAGCTTTGGAGTGAATGTGTCAAGAGCAGAGAGTGAAACGGACCAGAAAAGAAATAACAGTGAGAGCAAAAGTAGAAGTAGAATGAATTACAGAAACCAACAGCACTTAGCTGGGGCCTGACGTAGCATGAACTGGTGTTTAGTGGAATGTCTCTAGTTAACTGAACTCATGAGCTGCAGAAGGTAAATAGCCTTAAACTTTTCATCCTCAGTGTGGGTTAAGCTCTGGGAGAAGAGACAGCTTTTCTGCAAGCCCTCCCCCACTACTCCAAATGGGACAGTGTCCCTACTTGCCTTCAGTGCACCTGTTCCCAGCGTGGATGATTGGTTCAATGTGCTCCTGACAGAACCTAAGGCACTGATTTATGCCCTCCTTTGCTTACTAGTCTCCAGGATCCACGCCAAGGAAGTGGGGCCCAGCCTGGGATCTCTAGAAAGATATGACCGGGCAGGAAGAATAAATATAGTCCCTGATTTCATTTTCACTGCTTAAGAGCCAGCTGATGGAATAGGACAAGCTCTATGTGAAGTTGGCCCTGCCTCCAAGGGATGGTTGTTTAGCTGTCCCATGACCAACTTGTACAGAGCTCATTGAACCAAAGGGAGAAGGTGTATGGGCCTCTTTCCTTTGACAAAAGTGGAACCATTTCACTGTTTCCCACGAGTGGCTCTTTTGGGCATGATGTTTCAGGGCCCAGGATCCCTTTCATGTAAAACTGATCTACTTCTCACCTGCTGTGAGGCAACCTGTTGATCAGTTTAAAGTCAGTAGCTTTTACCAGCAGGTGTCTTGAACAAGCTAAAGTGAACCAAGCCAATATGAAGCACTTGCACTATTTTGTTTTAGTACATTTTAAACTGCACAGAAGGGTGCATTTCAGCCTATAAACAGGCCTCATGTTCACGTCTCCTAGCTTGTCAGGGTCGCCTTGCTGCTTACAGCTCTTTTAGATCACACTCTGCTGATTGCTGAGTGAACATGAATCCTACTTAAGCCAGAAGTTAGCCAAGCTCTTCTCTGTACATTGGCAAACCTGTGTCTTGATGCTTTTGCAGCCTTCTTGCATTCTCTTTTTCCCTCCTAGACGTGTTCCATTACTGGAGGCAGTATCCTGATGGAATAAGCTCCTATGGCGTCGCTGCTCTGAACACAAGCACTCCCTGTCCTCTCCAGCAGTCTCTGCTTACTACCTGCTTAAGACACAAACCCCTGTTTTGTCTGATATGGCATATGCCATCTTTTCTCCTAATCGTTGTGTTGACGTGAGCAGCAGTGAGTTCAGGGCACCATTAACTTACTGATCTGGTGCCTTCTGGTACCACTAATGTCCTGCAAAAAGACAACTGAAGTGTTAGAATACTCTGGGGATACAGTACTACAAATCTGGCTGTTGCATTTTTCAACGATATTTTTTCCACTGGAGAAATCATATCTGCAGCATTTGTACCAAGTAAGCAAGCACAGAATTCAGTGTTTAGTTTATCTCCTGACATCTTCAGTTCTGGTCTAGGGAAAGGAAAGGGAGAAAGTTTAGTACCTCTGTGTGATTTGCATGGAGATGCTGAATAGAGCAGGCCTTCCCAACACTACTGAGGACAGAGAAATAAAAAATAGTAACTAGCAAAGTGATACCTTGACAAAACACTGCTGGGTGCTTGATTTACAAGTGAGGAAGTGAGAGCTTGGAAGAAAGGAGCTACTGCCTTAGCTGTCCAGTGTTCCCTTCTGCTGCATAAACATCTTGAAGCACCTTTTTGTAAGAGGAGCTAGAACTGGAGGCTGTTAGATATTTGCTCTGCAGGAGGTAGCAGTTTAGCAGCTGGTTTAGGAACAGCTCAGGCATTTCTGTGCTGAGCAGGGTCAGGCAGACAGCTGGGGGCAGTCATCTATCTTCCAGGTTGGTGCCACCTGTTTGTGAGTCAAAACCCTGATATAGCTGGAGTAGGAAATAGATGTCCAGAAGCTCAGATGCTGAGTGGTAGAAGAAGGATAGTTAACCATGTTAATAGTTAAAACCTGGAGCAGGTGGTGAACTGCAAAGGTTGGAGCTCGCCGTGTGAATTAAGCTGGCATGGAAGGTCAGTCTGATGTCAAAAATGACCATGTCACAGGTCCTCTGTCCCGCCCCTGTTCTGAAGGGCCTAGGTGTAAACATGAAGGCTATTGCCTTCATCTCAAAGTGCTGTGATATGTTATCAGTTAATGTTTTCCCTGACCTCAACAAGTCACTAAAACTGAGAAGTAACTACACCCAAAGAAGCGCAATCCACTGCCTGTCCCGGTTCATAACCAGTTCCTCTCCTTGAGGGGAGTGAGAAGCATGGCAGCTATTACAAATACGAAAACCTTAAAGCCTTCAGATGCTTTCTTCTGTGTCTAGGTTAGTGTCTCACCTGATGGTGTTTCAGACAAAGCCATTGGAACATGATGAGAATGTGCTTAACTGGCTGGCCAGGATAGGTGTAGAATTTGGGTTTTGGCTCTGCCACACCACAGAGAGACAATTCTGCAGCTCCTATCCCTTCCATGATTGTGTAGAACAGCTCTTATATCCCCCAGCTTTGATAACAAAATCGAATCTCCCATTTGAAACACTAGAAGACAGGTGAAACAGATTTGTGGACAACGGGTCAGGATGCAGACTCTTCCCTCCTTTCTTCTTCTCTGGCTGTTAGGTGCGGTAATTTTGGAGATGCCCAATAACAGGGTTTTGTTTCAGTGAGTTGGCTTTCATCTTTGCTTTTGTGCAATTCTTTCTCGTTGGCTAGAGAAAGCCGTATTTCTGGAGGCATTGGCAGCAGGTTAAACCTCTGCTGGAGTTTGTCAGGTTTCTCCTTCTACATCCTTTGTGAGCTGAGTTGAGGGTTCTTCACCTTAAACCGTGTATCAGCTTAACTGATGTTTTCACCACCATGCAAATGTAAAACCAAGTATTTTCCATGAGTTCCAAGCATTTCCTGAGTATTAAGGAATTTGCCACTTTTGAAATGCCAACCACCCAGGAAACTCCTTGCTTTTGCACTTAACAGTGTTAATAGTGCTGTCTGTGGCATCTTACCTTGACGTGCTCAGTACTGAACACAACTGTATTAGCAGGTTTATTGTGTGTTACATGTTATCAATATTATTGTTGTGTATTGGGGGGGATTTCTTCTATTTCCATCCCTTTTCATCTTTTTTGGTAGCCCCACCTTTATCTGTCAGGCTTAAAACCAAGGGTGCTGTGTGCCATTATGTTTTTCTCACTGCAGCCACAGAGCTTTTGTCACGTTAAAGCCACTTCTTTCATTGGCATAATGTTGCATTGTCCTCTTGGTTCTTCCTCTGACTTTTTAATTTCAAAACTGCAAATGTTTAGTAATTCTCCAAGACAGAGTTAATCTGTAGTTGTATATTTTCAGCTAGGCACTTGTTCTGGGTTGGTTTTTTTTGTGTGCCTTGCAAATAAGTTTAATAAGCCAATTTAATTGAGTTCTAGTTGAGTAAGCCAGCGTTATGCTTTGTAGCTGTATCCGCTCATCTGCCTCGGACTTGAGAAGTTGTTTCAATTTTGTCAGCCTTCTTCCTGCTGCAAGTCATTGTTTTGCTTCTGTGCTTCTGGATAACTTTACACATTTCTAGTTGTTTTGTGAAAAGTTTAGCCTTTAGTGGTTTTTCGCTCTTTAAAAAACACTGCATTCTTTCATAATTGGATCCAAATATTTCTTGTTGCTAATCTGCTCCTAAATATACACAATACTTATTTACATTTAAAATTTCAGATTTAATTCAAAACCTGGGAACAAAATCAGACCTAGAAATGAAAATTAATAACGTCCACTGGCTTTAGTTTCTTTTTTTTTTTCTTTAAAGAAAAGGTCTCTTCTGGACAGGTTTTTGCCAACACATTACCAGAAAGATCTGAAGAACATGGAGTGAGTTCTGAGAAGAGCAACAAGCATACTAGCCTTTAATATTGAGCTCTGGGAGTTGTAAGGGACTGATATAGGAGGAAAGATTGAAGTAGCTAAATATACATTACTTGGATAAGCGATGACTGAAAGGTGGAGGGTGGGGGGGACACATAATAACAGTCTAAAAATATTTGAAGGGTGTTAACATTTAGGAGGGAGAGGGATTCTATGTGGAACATGTGAGCATGACTAGGATTAATGGGAGAAAAAGGAATATAGGATGGGTGTCAGCAGAAGCTTCATGAGAGCATGGTGCTCAGTACTCAGGGATGTCTCCCCCGTAGAGTTAGAATGGGAATGCTGCTGTTGGGGACGTTTAAATTATATCAGACAAAACTATAAGCAATGTATTTGTGAAATTAGTCCCAAAAAATCGTGTGTGTGTGTGTGTTTTGTATGAATAAGACGTGGATTCCAGATTGGATGTGCTGTGGTTTTACACAGTAAACAGAACAGTGGGCATTAGAGGGTGACCAAATACAGCTTGCCACTGTAAATATTTGGGGTGGGTTGGTTGTTTCTCCGGGGTTGTTGTTAGGATTTAGACTCTCTGTGGTTTTGTTTAATTGAATGAGTTGACTGATGGACACGGAGGCCATTTCTCAGGTCTGACACAGGAAGAGCAAGCTTCAAGATAGATAACCAGGAGTGCTTCCTGAGAATTTGTGTTTTGTAGATGAGTCACAGCTTGGGTAGAGACGGGTAACAGCATTTCTCAGGCAAGGGGGTGCACAGACATAGAGTGAGCTGCTGAGTGTCAATACACAGATTGCATGGACACCTCATATAGGAAAAAAAGGAGCTTTCTTATTTCTACAGTGCAAGTAAGCAAAACCTTGCACGGGAAGGCTTTAAAAGTTTCTTGCAAAGACATGCCTTATTGCTGGAATTAATATGTATGAAATAGAACTCAATAAAACTTTAGTACATCTGTTAAGCAAAACCAGTACAAGACCACATATCCTTTCCGGGCTCTAGTGCCTTAAAAGGTGCCACAAATTGAAGGAAAGCTGCTTGATCAGAAGAAAAGACAATATTATAGCTAAAAGAAGAGGCAGTATTCTCATTTATGTAGGATCCAGATAATGAGCACAGAAGAACTAGGTCTTTTCTGGTGGTTTAGACAGTTGCTCGTTAGCTAATTCATAACAAGCCTTGTATTGTCTGTGTATGGTGAAGATCTGGGCAGCAAAACTGGGAAGGCTGTTTGCGCTTTGTGCCTAAACAGATGGTCTGGCAAGTCTGTTGGTCACTGGGAGAGCTAACTTAAACCTCTGGGGTCTGGCTACACCTGCTGCTGAAGGGTGCATAACCAGCAGCTGTGCCTTGCTGCTGCCACCTTGAACTTGTGAACCATCTTCTGGGTACTCCTTCGGATTCTCTGAGGCTTACTGCTCACATATACACAGGCATGGTCTTGAACAGGAAATGGCACTGTTTTCATTGAAACTTTTTTTAGGTAAAATGTCTTTAGAGTCGCTCTTCTTTCCCCTTGAGTGTTATTTGTACAGTAATGGCAAATCTCTTTTCAGGAGCTTAGATGAGAGTCTGTGGATGGAGTGCCAGGAGTGCATCCCCTGCTTGACCAGATAACCCAGTAGGAGTGACCCAAGTTTTTGACTGCAAGTGCTGCAGACATAGGCCTGGTTTTAAGTGTGACAGTATTACAACAAAACACATGTGCATATGTGGTATTTAGCACAATGATGCCTTCAGCCTTAACTGGGGATCGTGAGCATTCCTGCATGATGCATTCTGCACCATTATCTTTAGTTGTAGAGTCATGGACCATGGGAGGGACCTTCAGAGGTCATTTTATCTGCTCCTATGCCTAGAGGCAAAACTGGCTGTACTTGAGTTGTTCATGTCTAATCTGATCCCTCATAAGTGATTTGACAATTCTAGCTATAGCAGCTTTTATCTAGAAGGTAGTTGAAGCACCTAGATATCTGTACATTGCCTTCTGGATCCATAGGCATTTTTTGGGTATCGCTGCAACTTAAATAGTTTTGTCATCCTCTCGTTCCTTCTCTCCTGTCACTGCCTGAATCATGGTTTCTCAGCTATCTATTGACCTTAGGCTGTAAACTCGCTCAGGGAACAGGTGTTTAAAGAATGTACAACAGCAGAACTGTTCCAGTGTTGGGAGCAGAGAGTGGGAGTGGGGGGGAAAATATCACAAGCGACTGTAAAGAAATTTTAGGAGCTTGGCAGAACTCAGCCATAACATTCGGAACAGAAGAGTTCACTGCAAAAAGAAAAGAGGAGCTGCTACTCCCATTTCCTTGCTCCTCTCTTCTGCTCCCAGTTTTGTGCGCCCACTCTGTAGGCTAACTTTGGTTTCCAGCAGATTCCTTGCTGATCCGTTTCAGTTTGCTAAACTGATAGCAAACTACTCGGGCAAAACAAAATGGGCAGATTTCTGCCAGATCAGAGAGTTGAACTGGCCTGTGGAACGATCTGGTGAGAGTGAGTTGAGGGAAAAAGATAACCATTTATTTCAGCAGTGGCCAGCCGTTTGTTGAAGCTGAAGCTGTAACTTGACAGTTTAAAGTAATCGTGGACAATGACTGCACTCTTAATTTGTGATGGCAAAGGCTGAAGATGGGTTGCAGCCATTCCACTTACAACATCAGTATTTGTTTATTCGTATAATGCAAGAACAGTCTCTGGGGTCTTTTGGTCTCTGCATAGTTTTCAGCCAGTTGGCCAGGACTGGGTCCTGGTGTAGTCTTACAGCTCAAGAGAAGCAGTCACAGCTCCTTACAGGACTAAGCCGTGCCAGGCCAGATGCTTTGAGAACTGCGTGGTTCTGTGCTGGTCACACAAGTGGCTGCATGGACCTCTCAGACCTCTTGTAGCTCAGATTTCTGTGGTAGCTGAAGCTTTTGAGTATTTGGTCAGCCTGTCATCAGGGCACGGGCACTTGGGCAGAAATCTGCAAGAAGCAGCGCACTTGGTGCTGACCTGAAAATGAGAAGGGCAGGTGCTGAGTTTTTTTGCTTGCCTTTGATGCAGTGTCACCAAAGTGGTATTGAAAGTGGCTTTCAGACACTGTGGCATGGGAAGTTATTGAAATAAGCAGGCAAGATGTTGATTTACCTGAAGAAGAATTTAGGGGGTGTCTGGATCTGCCACGTAGAACTTGGACTCGTGGGAACTGGAGGATGTGGTTACAGTTAAGCACTCGTTTTGGTGCTGCCCTCAATGGTCATGTTTTTCTTAACCTGGGCCTTAATGAGTACAGTGTGTTTGTGCCTGTATAACACTGTCATTATCAGGTCTCCTGAGAGACTAATAGCTGCTAGTTTGACATGCCTTTCCATGCACGATTGTTATTGGCTATTTTGGGTGTTATCTGATACACTTTAAGGCATACGAAGGACTTCTGTTACTACACGTGCCTGGGATTTCCCAGTCAAACTGAAGCTAAACCATTTCTGCAAGATTCTCCTCAGTCTTGATCTGCCGAAGCACCAAAATAAGTCCCAGGTCTGTTCTTGTTGCAGCCTTTAATGTGTAAATGGAGGAGTCCTTATTGAATGGGTTACATTTCTGTGGCCTGAGGTGGTAATGTGGGGAAAGGGAGCTGATGAGGTCATTCAGCTTAGGCACTTGTAAAACTCTACTAAAGGCTGAAGGGTGGTGAAGAGCTGTGCAGCCTGGAGCTTTCCATTAGGCTGATGGGGTGGGACCTGTGTGCATACATTGTTGTGCCTCAGCAAAAGCTCATCTTCACAAGGAATAAACTCCAGGTACTTTTGTGACAGTAATTAGGAGGCACTTTAGCTCTGTCTATCCTTTAGACAGATGATGCAAGCACAGGAAGAGCCTGGCCTATTTTCTTACCAGTCTGTACGTGTGAGGGTTAGGTGAAGGACGGTTCCAGTTTCTCTGGGGGCAAAACTGGTTTAGGATGGTCTGCCCTGGTTCTTTTTCCCTTCTCTCTGATGTGCCAGTGCCGTGGTTAAACAAAACAAATTCACCAATCCAAATCAAAATAGTCTGATTGGGAAAGTCAAAAGCAGCAACAAAATCCACGTGAGGGGTAAAGGGGGCTTATTTTTTAATTTTTTGGTAGAGTGGTGCATGCCGGATCTCCCCCCTGCTCCTGTTCTTCCAGCAATTTAACTGGTACAGGAGTTGATGGGTTACTGGAGGAGGAATGACCAACTGAGGAGAGGGGAACTTCCTCAGGTTGTTTTGTTGACGAAGAATTTGTTGCTGTAGCTACAACCCACGGTGACTGACTTTTCACTTACCTTCACTCCTTGTTTGGAACCGACAAGAACCTTCCCAAAAGCTGTAGAATCTGTAATTGTTATCCATCAGTCACCTATCTTATGTGAAACATCTTCAACTGGCCATCAAAACCCAGCAGTTTCTAAGTGGGGATAGGAGTTCTTGTGTTTCTAGCTGTGAATGTAGGTTATGCAGTGGAAAAGGAGAAGGGTATATACTAACTTGCCCAGTAAAAGACCCTTTTACTCAAAATGGGGTTTCAGTGTTTAAGCCAGTCTGGGAGTGAGGTTTTACAACCTCAGGTTGATCACCCGACTGCCGTTTTGCCACACGAGGTGCTCGTCTGGCACATTCTGCCCAGCAAATAAAATGCCCATTTCTTTGCCATTTCAGAAAAGGAAGGAGCTCAGCACTTGCACAGTCAAATGATGAAGCCAGGCGTGTCGGGGAAGAGCTGACAACGTGCTGGTGCTGATCACTTCAATCTCGTCTTCTCAGGGATCTGATCGTGCCAATGTTTTTCAGAAATCCTAGCCAAGCTTCCGTTGAGTCTTCATCTTAAAACCACCTTATTGTAGGCACTGCGTGAGGTCAGGGAATCTCCTCCTGGAAGGTCAATAATGAGCAAATCCAAGCATGGAATAAATGATCGGCGAGGAAAGGTTCTTGCAGCTCAATATAAAATTATCCGGTATGTGAAACTGTGCTTAAGGGAGCTCAAATCTGACTGTTACTCACTGGAGTTCTGCACTGGTGGTGAAAGAGATGCTTTCATAGGATGGGACAGCACAGTAAAACGCAGTCTGGTTTTCTCTGGACTCTTTCAGGGGAGGTGATCCCAGTGTGATAGTCGTAGTGGTGTGTTAAGTTCTTTTATTGCCTCTTGAATGCAGTTCTCTGGGTTCAGTGTAGGAGTTAGGAATAAAAATATAGATTGTTTAAAAAAAAAAAAAAGCCTAAAAAGTAGCTTGATCGGACTGAACTTCGTGGTTATTAATATATAATTTAAGGAGTTGTTTGCAGCTCCCAGTTAAAAATAAACATGCTGCTCTTGAGATTTGTCCACTGCTGTTGGGGCTACTTCCCACAGGGATTTGCTGTAGCTGCAGTCCAGAGAAATGGGAAAAATAAGACACTGTGCAGTGTTACTTACTCATTACGCTCAGTTTATGGGTACCAACAAAGACTGAAGACCAGTGAAGTGCAAACAACAGAGTTTAGAGATTGATGGTTGTGAATTGAGGGTGGAGATACCTAAGGGTAGAGGTGTGAAGATAGGGATGAATGGGGGAATTGCAGAATATTTACTGACTCTGGGGACAGCCTCAGCTCTGGCAGTGGAATTAATAGCAAAAGAAGGAGCTGAATCAGAGAGGGAGGGAAGGGTTGAGCCTTAGAAAGAGTTTGGGTGCTCAACAGCATCACTGTGTTACTTAAGTTGTATGCCAAGACAAAGCTCAGGAAGAGGGGGAGAAGGACCCTATAGGAGAGATAGAGGCCAAAGTCTAAAATGTCATAAACAAGTTTCCTGAAAAAGAGATGCTAAGGTTGAAATCAGACATTCTAAGTAATCAAGAAAGATGTGATGGAAATGCTTGCCAAAAGTGATGAAGGGAAAGCAGGCCAGAGAAGGAAAGATCACTGCATTTTCTCTTGCCTTGAAAACCCCTGTCTGGGACACTGTTAAGTAAGCAGATTCTTCTCATCGAGGCTTTGGTAAATAAAAGTGGTTTGTGGTGAAGGGACAATCTAATAAAAATAGCATTAAAACTGGTGTTAAATGTTATCAGTAAGAGCTGACTGTCTATGCATCTTGATAAAAAGATGGGATTAGCTATCAGAAAGGCAAAATCTGTTGTGTTTATTTTCTCCCCTCTTCCTCCCTCCCACATGTAGCCCTGTTTCTGGAAATGGTGATGCCCAGGAAGGCACTTAATGTAGATGGGAGGAGGAAGCAGTGGAACGAAAGATGGGAACCAAGGCTGTGCAGGGAGGTAGGGGTTGGGGCAGATCCTGGTGACAGCTCTATATCCACACATACATGAACAGGTCCTGGTGACAGCTCTATATCCACACATACATGAACAGGTCCTGGTGACAGCTCTATATCCACACATACATGAACGTAAAACACATTTATTTTTTGCCTTAAGTGGCATTCTGACTTGCTCAGCAACTAGCTTTGCTTTGTATTCTTAGAGAGATGATACTTGGTGGACAGCTGAGGTGTTCCTAAATTCCCTCTTGTGTCTGGATTTATTTGTCATGTTGTCTGATGCACACAATACGTGATGTTCATGTTGATTGTAATCAATGCCTAAAGCAAGTTCAGGACACAGCTATGTCCCAGGAGCTATCATTAAGGGATTGAAATGATAGTTGAGATGGCTTCCTTGCCCTTGCTTTGATGAACCTTTCACTGGATACAGCTGGATGGTTGCTTCTGTAGTTCTCTTATCTTTGCTGCACTGCACAGGTAGGTACATGTTTGCTTTAGGTGCAGAAAACACATCTCTTATCAAGAAGCAGACACATTCATGCAGTTTCCCACTGGAAAGATTTTGCAGAAATTATGGAGATTTTTGCTGCCACACATCACAGAAGAGAGGCTTTTGGTTCTTCTACTTTCACTGGCAGCTGTGTGTAAGGAAGTAAAAGGCTTCAAGAGATGCTTTATCTGCCTCTTGTTCAAGCAGTACTAAACCATTACTAACAGAAAGCCAGCATGAAGTTTGGAGGTAGGACTGGGAAATGCTTTCTATGGCTGTGGGAATGCCTTTGATTTCCCTCCCTTCCTTCCAGGCAGACACTTCCCTTGTATTGAAAGGTGCACAGGTGTAGAATGGAGAATCCAAAAGCCTCTTTATTCACTTCTCTTAGCCACATTTTTCCTGCGTGACCACCGAGCGCAAAATTTTGCGGTGCAGTGGGCGGTGTGGCTGCTAAATGGATGCCCTTGGAAATTCACGTTAGGAGCGAGTGGTAAAGCACTTAAGAGAGTGGGTATCTCTTTACCCTCTTTTCATGTCGTGCTTCCAAGGGGAAGGCTACAGGGAGGATAAAGAGCTTCTGGGTACGGCGCTGCCGTTGGTATGTTGGCTAGAGCTTCGTGAAACCCAACGCGCAGTCTCGACAGAGGAGGCACAACTGTTGGCAGGTTCTGTTGACCGTGGCAGGGCCTCAGCAGGAGTTATTCTAAGAACACAACATATGATCAGATTACTGAGGGACATTTTACATGGCTCTAAAAAATGAACCATCTGACGGGTTTATGACGGCTCTGCCTGTTTCAGCCCAGTGAGGAGCGCTGGTCTTCTCTCGCCCTGCAGCCAAGGGTGGTGAAAACAAAGTGTTTTCCAGCAGCTGCAAACTTAAGAGTCTTTCAGCTGCATAATTTTGCTTCTAGTAAGGAAAACAAAAGGCCTTTAGGAATTGCTTCTCTTGGCAGTTTTGATTCACGGTAACTTAATACGTTCTAGCCTCAGTTTACTGGGTCGATTTGCATAGCTCTATATTTAGTAATCCCTGTGATGCCAACGTCTTTGTAGAATGATCTTGTGGCTTTGCTACCAGTACTCTGTTAGCTAACATACCCTGCTCTTTCCTTTTTTTTTTTCCCCCTGGCTCTCTAGGGACACACCTGTAAGAGGAAGGCTGTATGAGAGGTGGGGGCAAGTGGGAACTGCGTTCTAAAACTGGAAATTTTGAAGATCTGCATTTGAGTGATATCTCTTGAGCATTTCTAGACCAGCTTCTAATAAGTGCAATTTGTACAACAGTTTCCCCTCCCTCTAGTCTCCTCCGTGGCCTGGGAGCTTCGGAATTTGTGGTGATGTTGTCAAAGACAAAGAGTTAAACATGCACTTAGGGAAACCCCTTCCACTTTCCCAGGCTTGACTAGTTTATTACCTCTCCTCCCTGCTTCCTGGATTCAGCTTCCCTTGTTTTATTCTCTATAATACTCAGTCCCTCCTAATTCCTTTGATGCTTGCTGGCACAGGATGTTGGAGTCCCTGTGTAAAGGTTTCTTTCTGCCAGTTTTAGCTTTTTAGTTTTTTTTTTTTTTTCCTCTGGTGGTTCTTGCTGCTCCTCTGCTCCTAAGTGGGTTCTCAATAGGCTGTAGTTGTTTCAGGGTTGTCTCTGCTCTGGCATGGGTTGCCACGGGCGATAGTTGCCTCAAAAGTGTATTCCTTCTGTCATGGAGCACCTCTTTCCAAGAGTGCTTTTCCACCCATGGCCCCAGCAATGTCTCTTACCACTTCTTTTCTCCTCCCTTTTCTCCCAATTTTTACACATCTTGCATTTTTCCTTCCGTGCATCCTCGCGTCTTTGTTTTGCAGTTCCTTTTGTGTGTCTCCTCCTGCCCCCAGCGGCTGTTGCCCTTTCCAAAGTATGTTTGAGCAAAGGTGGCTTGTACTACTCCTCTGACTGGTTGAGGTTTTGATGGATTGTGGTTTTCATCCATTTTGGAGATGGCTGGAATCGACTGTGACTGTTACGGGGCTTTTCACGGTACCTTCTCACACAGATTACCCCTGCAGCCTTCTACTGCTGAAGCAGCACAGTGCTCTGTCAGACTGGTCTGTCTGTGTAATTTTGACTTTCATGAAAAACAATAAAGCTAAATTTGTTCCATAATATTCCTAATATCTGGTTGAGAATCCACTGAAATGAGTTTTGCAAGGATGACTCATTTGAGCCAGAGTCTGGAGAGTTTCCATGTATTCAAATGGTCAGCATAGCCCAATATTCACCCTTTAAAAGTTTGCCTGAAATTCTCCACATCCACTTTTTCCTCAAGGCTAGTTTTTCCTCTCTCTTCCATTAACTTACTTCTCTTGCCCCTCAAAGGGCCCTCTTGGTATGTATACATTTTCCTTCTTGTTTCTTCATGGGGTTTGAGCACCTTGTTTTTGTTTTGCGCATTTTCCCCGTGACAACTTTTTTGTGGAATATGAAACCACTGGAATGAATGTTGAATCTATTTTCACTCCTTGCTCTTTTGATGCCTGTGATGTCCTAATGTACAAGTTCTCCATTCAGCCCATAAACTTTCCATAGGAAATACTGGCTTTTTCTAATTTTCTTTAAATAAAGTTAGGGAGAATTGTGGCTTTCAGTTCCACTTTATTCCTGCTTCAGTCTTCAAACACTTGCAGCTGTATAAAACATCTCACAACCTTGCACTTCCTACTCCCAACTCTTTACTGAGGTAGTGCATCACTGCTAGTGTGGTCACCACAGTGCAGACTCTGCTTGCTGTCGTGGTTTCTGCCTCGAATCAGCCTGAGTTCAGATGTGTAACTGCTGCTTTTCTGTTTCTGCTCTTTCTTCTTCCATCTCTGGGAGGAGAATAAAATCTGTAGGTCTGTTTATACTTGATACATGAAACAGGGTATGGAACCTGCATAGTCTGCCTCATGTCTTGGTGTCCACTCTCAAGCAGTTCTGGCTGGGAATCGGGTCTGAGCTTGCTTCTGCACTTCAGCGCTGAAGTTGTCGGTAGCTCAGCCTTCTCTGCTTTTCTTCCTGATTTTTACATCCTGGATCTGAGTCTTCTGCAGTTTCCTGCTCTCATTCCAAGCGATTTCAAAACCTGTGCCAGTGATCCTTGTAGCTTCATGTTTAATTAGCCATTTAATTCATGTTGCTGTTAAATACCATTTCCCTCATCTGTCACCGTGACCATCTTTTCTTTGCATCTTGGCACTGGCCTCTCCTCTCTCATTGAACATAAAGCTACTTGGCTTCCTTTCCCTTGTTTCTGAAGGGATACATCTCACTGTGGCATCTCTTAAAATCGGGATGTAAAACCTAACTGTCTTCAGTAGCTGCAATGTATGCTCTTTGCATAATTGAACAAGGAGTCATTCACCTCTCCCAGCCAGTGCCCCACCTTTCTGTTTATGGGAGCTCTTGATAACCTTCCACAAAGCTAAGCTTCCTTCTTTATACCTCTTCTGAAGAATGTTCCCTTATTTTTGGGGATGCCTGCAAGAGCCTGAAAGCACTTTGAATTCACGGTATTATGTCACACTGATAAATTCTCTGTAACTGGTTCCAAGTACTTCACCATCGTGGTTTGTTTTCTTGTACTTGGAGTCACAGAATGACAGACTCATTTAGGTTGGAATGGATCTCTTCAGATTGTCTACTCTGGCCATACTGCACAAGCAGTGTCTGCTATAGCAGTTGTCTAGGCTGGTGTCCAGTCAGGTTGTCCAGTTTACATCCAAGGATGTAGACTCTAGTATTTCTCCTCTGGGCAGTCTGTGCCAGTGTTTGGCCACACTTAGAGTAAAAAAAAAATTGGTTTTTTTCTCCCCTTCTTTCCTCTTTTTTTCAGACAGAACTTCCTGTGTTTTAATTTGTGCCTGTTGTGGCTTGTCCTATCACTGGGCACTACTGAGAGGTCTTCTTCATTGCCTCCTGTCAGGTATTTATATAGGCATTGATAAAAACTTCACCTGAGTTTTCCCCAGGCTGAACAGTTCCAGCTCTCTCAGCCTCTCCTCATATGGAAGGAGTCTTAACTTACAGTCTCTTAATCATTTTTGTGAAGCTTTTGCTGGATTCACTCCAGTATGTCCACGTCTTTCTTGTGCCAAGGTGCCCAGAACTGGACACAGCACTCCAGATGTTGCCTCAGCAGTGCTGAGTAGAGGTGAATGATCACCTCCCTTGACCTGTTGGCAACAATTCTCCTAATACAGCTTGGGATGCTGTTGGCCTTCTTTGCCAGGAGGGTGCTCATTTTCAGCTTGTTCTCAACCAGGATCCCATCCATTCAGTCAGTTTTCTGTCTACTTCCTTGTCTACTTACCTAGCCCTTACTTTGTCACATTGCCTATGAGGATGTTATGGGAGATAGAGTCAAAAGCCTTACTAGAGTCACATACATAGACTTCTGTACTCATCCCACCAAGCTAGTCACCTCACTGTAGAAACTATCAGGTTTATTAAGTATGATTTCCCAGTTTTCAGTCTTCGTGGACTATTTCCAATCATCTTCTTGACCTTCACTTATCTGGAAATGGTTTCCAGGATTACATGTTCTATCACTTCCCAGGGACTGACTTGCCTGTTATTTCCTTGATCTTCGTTCTTGCCTTTCTGAATGTTTTAGGATAGGTGGCTTTCCTTTATGTTCTTTGTACTAGAAATCATGATCCATGTTTACAGCTTCTACACACCATGGTAATGTAATTATTGAGCAAAGCATATAATTCTCCTTTTTATTGGGAATTTTCAGCTCTACAGGTGCAAGCTGGGAAATGGAATTTGCAGCCCAAAGTCCTGCTCCTAAAACTCAAACCTCTGTCGTGTGAACTACTGAGTCCCTTTCTAAGACAGAAGATAGTGTGACAGAGTATCATCCCACTGGTGATGTCTATAGATAGAGAATTCCATTGTGCATCTTTTTCCCTGGGGTTAGAGCTTTCTGACCCTGTGTTTGCATTATTTCTCTGTCCCAGGTCGAAATGAGCTGATCGCCCGCTATATTAAGCTGAGAACGGGGAAAACACGCACAAGGAAACAGGTAAGTGTGACGTTGTCCCTGTAAACATTAGCTGCTTTGGACCACTAGACATGATGAAGGCCTATGAGACCAAATCCCTTGCTGTTCACTTGCTATTAGCTTCTGGCTTTGTTGGAGAGAGGTTGTTGTGCCGAGCTGGCTGAGAATGGTGGGAAGAGTCGGCTCAAGACATTTCACAGTAAGGTTATAATGCTCATGTCTCCCAACTACATTGTGACACACATTTTTATCCTGTTTACCAGTGTGTGATTTTATTTATTTGGTCTATTGATGAACATTTCAGTGAACGTCAGTGGTCCTGTATATGAAGATTCTTTGTTCAGTGCAGGCAGGTGGGCAGCAATGGTGGTTTTGAAAATACCTGGCACATGGAATGAAAAAGAAATCGTTGTAATTTGGAAATGACAGTCCAGGCTATGCTGGACAAAACACTGAGCAACCTAGACCTGCTTTGGGTAGGGAGCTGGTGGATGACATCTGGAAGTTCCTTCCAACCTAAATTATTCTCTGACAGATTTCAGCCCATGTTAGATATGGGAGGTTCTGAGAGTCATTATGTAGCGGCCAGGGATGTGGAACATGGGTTTCCCCTCTCCCAAGAGGCCAAGGTTGGGAGCAAAGACCTCACAACTCTCAGTCCCTAGAATCAAGGATTGATTCTTCAGTTTTAGAGGAGGTCTCTGGCTTGACAAATCCATTTGAATTGGAAAAGGCCTTCAATGGGTCCATCTTTGCTGGTCCTTCATCTCATTTCACGACACTTAAGTTATGTTCAGAAAAGCACCTCCTTGCTATCTCAACACCCGCTCCCCACCCTGCCCCCAGCCCTAAATAATTCCCAATTGCACAATGTGCCCAAAGTATCTTTCCTTCTGCAAGCAGCTACCAAGTACTCCTCTGGTATGAAGATGATTTTGCCTTTGAATGCAGGTATCAAGTCACATCCAGGTGCTGGCAAGACGGAAAGCTAGAGAGATCCAAGCCAAGCTCAAGGTATGATGGGTACCCTTTAACATATCACATGAACCCCCTGAGTCAGCCATTCCCATATCCATTCCCTCTTTGAAAAGCCTTAAAAAAGGATGAGATTAGCCATTGAACTGCAGTAAGCTGGGGAGGAAAGGGTACTTCCCAGAAGGCGTTGTGCAAACACTTGTGTTGTTGCAGCTCTGCGAGGCCTGGAGCAATTCTATTTAAATAATAAGGAAACAATAGATTTATTGTGTCTAATTTCTCCCTCTGGTTTGTGCTGCTGTTATCCAAGTCTGAAAACCCCTTAGACTTGAGAGTGTGTGAAGAGCACTTACGTGAGAAGGAGGGGTTTATGGTTACAAATGCTGACGAGTAATCAGTCCCTGGTGTTGGGATGACTTTGGGAAGAGGTAGCCTCACAGTTACTGCGGTGTCAGCTCCATCTTTGCTGGTGGTAGTGATGTGGAGTTGCCCCTGAGAAAATGTCCATGAGAAACCATTGAGAGGAAGCGATAAAGCCAGCTGGCATCTTCTCAGGTAAAATGGTACCAGCTCAATAGATAAATTCAGCTTTGAAAAGGCATGGGCTAATGAGAAACAAAACGGTTGAGTACTTCCTGGAACAAATCTGTGTTTTTTTTATGCAATAAGTTCTGAGATCATGCTAATGCATCGATACCTCGTGCCGTGGGTTTCCGCTCTGATCTGAAGCAGTGAGATGATTTATACGCTCAGTCTGAACTGCCAGAAATGTCAGGTGACAATTGCACAAGAGGGTGTCCCCTGTTAGCATGCGAGCCGTCCAGAAAGGGCTTGCCGAGCGGGATGCGAGGTGCAGTCCTTGTTACGTGTCCCTGAGACAGCTGGAGGAGGGAGGTAAGTGCAGACCCTCTCGATTTGGTATGTCAGTAAGTGATCTAGAGGGGAAGTGTGTTTGCCTCCCTGATCTTCCGTGCTTCACGTGATGATGAGGACCTTCACAGCCCAGTCGAGCCCTGACTGTTGAGTGGACAGCTGGTAGTATGTGCTTCCTCTTGGCTGGCTGGGCAACTCGCTGGGCATCAGGAGATTGAGTGAGCTGTTGGCACTCAGTCTTGACCAGAGCTGAAGTGGGTGCATTTCTGTTGCAAGCAGCGGTTACCTCTGAGTTATGACTGCACCCCCCACATCCTACCCCCAGTGTTGGGTCTGTCATTAGCCTGTTGTGTTTCCAGCTGCTCTAATGAAGAGAAGGACCCTCAAATTACAGTTAGCTCATTTAGTGCTTCTAGGTAGGGCTGCCTAAGCTTGAAACCTGTGGTAGTCTTAAGTGGTCAGTTCAGGTGGAGGCCTGTTTGAGAGGCAAGTTAGAGCAAGTAGGAAACAACAACTGCCCGGGGTGTTAAAAGATTTACTGCTGCTTATATCTGTACCTTTGATTCCATTCCTTGCGTGTTACAGCTCTGAGATTTGGCATGATTGAAAAGCCAGTCAGCCAAGCCTGTTTCCACTTAGGGCACAGGAGCTGGCTGTGTTTGTTCTCAGGGAATGAAGGTGTCTCGGGGAGCTTCAAGGAGCCATTGGTTGTTCTCCTTTTACACAACCCAAGGCCATGCTGTGAGCTCTGCCCAGCTACCTGTAGCGAACCATTCCTCATTACCAGACTGTTCCTTTTTGCCTGCAGAGGCAGGTCTGGAGGGCTGATTCAACTCATTTACTTCGTTGCTTTCGCTCGGCGTTTTCACAGAGCAAGGAAATGAAATCACAAAAACTGCAGCCCTTCTTCCAGGTTCCTGCTGATAGTTGGATTTTCTTCCATCACTGTTCATTTTCCATAGCGAGTATGTGTTTTCATTCTAGACATCAGAGCAGATACGTGCTGATTTTTTTTCAGAGCAATTACTATAGTTGGGGTCTCCACACTAATTGGGGTGTCTTCTCTTAAGTGTACGCTGTGCCTGTAACAGATAGGGGTGGGAAAGTTGGGTAGAACTTGGAGAAAAATCAATTCCCAGAAACAAGGAGTTTTCCATATCCTAGGTGACTCATAGGTACCACTGGTACTAAAGAAAATGAGTGAAATTGTGATGGTATTGGTGGATAAAGTTGCTAAAGTCACTTTCCATCGTATCTGAGAAGTCCCGGCAGTCTGCTGAAGTTCCCACTGACTGGAAAAGTGGAAACATCACCCACATTTTGAAAAAGATATAAAAGGACCTGGGCAACTAGTCAGTCTCATCTCTGTGCCTGGCAAGATCATGGAGCAGATCCTCCTGAGGGTTGTGCTAAGGCACATGGAAAGTGAGAAGGTGATTGGTGGCAACCAGTGTGGCTTCACCAAGGGCAAACTGTGCCTGCCAGTTTGGTGTCCTTTCACAATGGAGTTACAGTACTGGTGGATGAGGGAAGAGCAACTGATGTCATCTACCTGGACTTGTGCAAAGCCTTAGAGACTGTCCCACATGACATCCTGGTCTCTAAATTGGAGAGACACAGATCTGATGGATGGACCCCATGGTGGATAAGGAATTGGCTGGATGGTGACAATTAAAGAGTTGGTCAGTGGCTCAATGTCCGAGTGGAGACCAGTGAGAACTGGTCTTCCTTGGGGTTCAGTACTGGCACTGGTGCTGTTTAACATCTTTGATGACACGGACACTGTCACCAACAGCAAGTTTGCTGATAGCACCAAGCTGTGTGGTGCAGTTGACACGCTGGAGGGAAGGGATCCATCCAGAGGGACCTTGACAGGCTGGAGAGGTGGGTCCATGCCAACCTCATGAAGTTCAACAAGGCCAAGTGCAAGGTGCTGTGCCTGGGGCAGGGCAATCCCAAGTCAAAATACAGGTTAGGTGGAGTATGGATCGAGAGTAGTCCTGAGGAGAAAGACTTGGAGGTGACGGTTGATGAAAAGCTCAAATGTGCAAGTGAAACCCAGAAGGCAAACCGTATCCTGGCCAGCAGGTGAAGGGAGGTGATTCTGCCCCTCTACTCTGCTCTGGTGAGACCCCACCTGGAGAACAACTTCCAACTCTGGACCCCCAATACAAGAAGGACATGGACCTGTTGGAGCGGGTCCAGAGGAGAGCCGCAAAGACAATCAGAGGGCTGGAACACCTCTCCCATGTGGACCAACGGAGAGAGTTGGAATTGCTCAGCATGGAGAAGAGAAGGTTCTGTGGAGATGTTACTGAGGCCTTCCAGCATCTGAAGGGGACCTAAAAGAAAGCGGGGAAGGGTCTTTTTCCAAGGGCTTGTAGCGATAGCATGAGGGGTAATGGCTTCAAACTGGAAGAGGGGAGATTTAGATTAGAAATTAGGAAGAAGTTCTTCGCTGTGAGGGAGGTGAGACACTGGAACACAGAAGCTGTGGATGATCCACCACTGGATGTGTTCAAGATCAGGCTGGATGAGTCTCTGAGCAACCTGGTCTAGTGGGGGGTATCCCTGCCCATGGCATGGGGGTTGGAACGAGATGATCTTTGAGGTCCATTCCAACCCAAACCATTCTGTGATTTTTATTCATTTTTTTTTTTTATTGTATTTAAACATTTTGAGAATATGAAAATACAAACAATGCAAATGTTTGTTAAAAGGTGTTTTCCTTCTTTTTTTTTTTTGCTTGTTTGTTTGTTTGGTTTGGTTTTGTTGGTTTTGGTTTTTTTATTGTGCTGGAAACTTGATGCAAATAAATACAGAACTGTCAGCTGAAAGTCTTACAAAAGCATGCTTTTCCCAACAGTCTGTCAGGCATTGAAACAAAACAGAAAAAGCACAAGAGGAGTTAATAGATAAAATCTTTTATCTTCTTAATGGTTCATTATTTTCACTTTAATCTGCAAGTAAATGTGAATTCATCTGTGGCATTGCCATTATAATTATAATGTCAGGGATAAATGTGGAGTGTTTGAAGGATGAAGGTGCATAAAGGAGAGTGTGTCCAGCAGGTTAAGGGAGGTTCTCCTCCCCCTCTGCTCTGCCTCAATGAGACCACATCTGGAGTCCTGTGTCCAGTTCTGGGCTCCCCAGTTCAAGAGGGACAGGGAAATACTAGAGAGAGGCCAATGGAGAGCTACAAAGATGATTAAGGGACTGGAACTTCTCTCTTATGAGGAAAAGCTGAGAGCCCTGGGGCTGTTTAATCTGCAGAAGAGAAGACTGAGAGGGGATATTATTAATATTTACGAATTATCTAAAGGGTGGGTGTCAAGTAGAAGGGGCCAGTCTCTTTTCAGCGGTGCCCCGTGATGGGATGAGGGGCAATGGTCACAAACTGGAACACAGGAAGTTCCACCTCAACATGAGGAAAAGCTTCTTTGCTCTGAGGATGACAGAGCCTGGAACAGGCTGCCCAGAGAGGTTGTGGAGTCTCCTTCTCTAGAGACTTTCAAACCCCACCTGGATCTGTTC
>WTSP01017893.1:10758-24443 GCA_025331215.1 Actenoides lindsayi | reverse complement strand
TCTCTAGAGACTTTCAAACCCCACCTGGATCTGTTCCTGTGTGGCCTGCCCTGGGTGATCCTGCTCTGGCAGGGGGGTTGGACTTGATCTCCAGAGGTCCCTTCCAACCCCTACCATTCTAGGATTAATTGTAGGGGATATAGAAGGAAAGATGGAATGTGGGAAAGTGCTTCTGTTTGTCTAATTATTCCTTGACAGAATAAATGAAGAATGTTATTTGTTTTAAACATACATTAGTCCCCCTAGTTGTTGCCCTGTCATTGTCTGTACAAATGTGTGTGATCCCACTGCCCTGTTACAACACAACAGGGAGTGCTCTTGCCTATGTTACCTGGGAGATTATTAAGATATCCTGTTTCCCCAGGAATGGGTATAGAATTATCAACTCTGTCTGAGACTAATGCAGTCCCAAAATGAGGCAGTTGTTTTGCAGTGATGATGAACTCCTTTTGTGAGCTTGTTTTATTTTTTGTTTGGTTGGTTTGGTTTTTTGTTGGTTTGTTGTTGTTTTGGGTTTGTTTGTTTTTGTGGGGTTTTGTGTGTGTTGTGGTTTGGGTTTTTTTCCTTTTTTTTTTTTCTCCTTATTGAATATTCTTACCAATGATTAAAACACACGTAGTCTCCATAACCATTTCAGCTGCTGCTTCGCAGTCCAAACCAGTGATCCTGGCATTTCAGAAAGGATTGGTTAATCACATCTGAAAGCTATAGTGATCTCTAAAAGACTTGCAGACTTTGAAGAGTTCTTAGGAGAGTCAGCTTGCTGCTCAGGTTTTCAGAGATGCTTCTTCCCTAGAAAAGTTGATGAGCATCCTGGTTATGCAGCATTAGACCTTGTGACTTGTTTATTGTTATAATAACTCTGTTTTCTTTCTGTTTCTACTCTTGCCCATAGGATCAGGCAGCTAAAGATAAAGCCATGCAGAGTATGGCTACAATGTCATCTGCCCAGATTATCTCTGCAACTGCCTTCCATAGTAAAATGACATTGCCTGGTCTCCCACGACCAGCCTACCCTGCTGTCTCTGGGGTGAGTGAACCAGTATCTTGGCAGAGTTGGGCTTAATACACTTCAGTCTTTAAAAGGGTGTTGGGACCAGCTCAAGAAAAGCTGGAGAACATCAGAAAGAGCGGTCCAAAGGGCAGTGTCTTTGTAGAACAAATCTGTCGTGTATCTTCAAGACTTTGGGTCTGATTCTTTGCTCATGCTGATTTAAAACAAGAGTTTCACTATGTGGTGGTTTTTTTTGAATTACAGAAGTGAGGGAACAGTCAGATCCTTTGGGTTTCCAGCTGCCTGAAGTATTTTTAGGTGTCTGTATCACTTCTTAGTCTGGGATCTTGTTGGATTAAAACCATTTGGGCCACTCTGACCCTTTCTCAAGCTTATCATTCACTCATCTTGAGTGCTTAGATCATAAATTGATGGCCTTTATATAAAATCCTTAATGGTGGAGACCTGTCAGCTGCCCCTAACCTTTGAGTTGGGCTTAGTGAGCTTTTGCTGAGCATTGGTTTCTGCCAGAATAGTCCTATGAGGCTTTCCTGGGGAAAATGGTCCCTCCAAGAGAGTAAGCATCATTAAAGCTTTGGAGATGGAGGCACGAGGTGCATACATAGTGTTTAACACTGAATACTACTTCTGAGTCAGTTGCTTGCATGTCAGTAGCAGTGTGTAGAAAGAAAACAAAGACCAGTCAGCAAATCCGCAAGGATGAAACAAGAAATATAACTCGGTCACATCTTCAAAAGTCTGTGAGCTTGCAGGTTTTTTTCCCTCCAAAATGACCAAGCCTTGCCTTTCATCTTTGTCCTGAGAGTGGTAACTTTTGCTTCTATGTTCTCTTGCAGTTTTGGCAAGGAGCTTTGCCAGGCCAACCTGGATCTTCCCAAGAGTGAGTATTCCTTTATGTGAGCATCCGAAGCAGCTGCTGCTGCTTCTTCCTGTATGCTGCTTGACAAACAAGACCATTAGCTATTACAAGATTTATAAAATCCTAAGATAAAGTAGTCTTTGCCCTCAGACAGATTCCCTGACTGTGGATCTGAGACTTGAGGCCCATGGTTGAAGACAAACTGAGAGTGACGAAAGAATCTGAAATAGATAAAACCCGATGTCTTCATATGGTATCTTCATCATGGATTACACCCCTTTCATGTGTCCCATGACTCAAGCAGCCTAATAAAGGTTATTTTAGGCAGCTGCTGAATCTAGCAGCCTGTTAGAGGTGAGGCTGCTGCAGCTCCATGCTCCCAAGTACTCCCAGTAATGAGGCTGAGCATATATTCCTGGTAAGCGCGCACACAAATATGCATATATGTTGGACACAGACATATATACACACATCTGGCCACACAGACAAACAATGCTAGGCACTCAAACAGCTACAAACAGCACCAACAGCCTTGTCCTGTACCCCTGAAGAGGGTGAGGTGTGTTAGTGGGAAATACACACATACTATGGCTCCATGGAGTACCTGCCCCGGAATACCTTGTCTCCCTGTGTGCTGGCACCCAGCTCCGAGGCCGCAGGTCCCCTCCAGTTACTGGTGCAGGCCACTCACTCACTCACACACAAACACACACAAACACACATGCATGTGCACAAAAAAACCACAGACACTGCAAATCTCTCCAGTAAGTGGGCTTAGATACTCGGTCCACCCAGTAGCTGGATCTTCATTTTCCCCAGTTTGCGTCCCACGGAGATAAACCTACACACCCAAATTCATCTTTCAGTCGACCATCAGACTTCACACTCTCTCTACCATTTGGCCTGAAATTCTTGGTTCCTCTGAAAGCATCCTTATCCCCGGTGAAGCACACAGCTAGCCTCCCAAATGATCTACTTTCTGGCTACTCTGGTTTGATAATCACGAGGGATCACACCCTCACTTGTTGCTGGCACTCCAGAAACAAATACTCCCACAGAACTTAGTGTTCCTCATTCAGGAAAACAATTACAATTTAATGAGAAGATAGAACAGACTGCACTGACTTTCTCAGGTGCGACTGGAACCTTGTATTGCCATATTGTCCCTAAACATCCCCATAATAAATCTTGTGCCATCCCAAAATGCTCTTCCCTTGCTTTCTGTGATGTGTCCTGTACCCTCTAGGCAGTAATCTCTGCAGTTTGTAAGGTGGCCCTGCTGGCTTAGTGTGTTGGTATCATACCTGGACAATGAGGCTGATGGCTGTCCCGTGACAGCCCAGGGCAAGGTCTTTGTTTCTCTGGAGATGCTGCTGGGGCTCCCCTGCCCCAAAGTGGAGATGAGCCTTTGATGGGCTGATCCTTCATCGGTGATGGCCATGGGAGTAGCTTCATCAGAGTGTTATTCAGGTTGCTCTGCCTGCCATTGTTCCACTGTGCTCTTTTGTTTAGATGGAGACACACTTCTTATCACATAACCTAGCAGGTGCAGTTTAAGCCAGTTTAAGGACAGGGAGCTGGAAGGGTGTGTGTTCTTCACCCAAACCATGTGTTCTTGCTGTCTTGGGGTGCTATTGCTAATGTTTGTGGAATAGATCAGGGAATGGATACTATTAAAATGGCTGGTAAAAGAATGGAAGCCATCCTAAGAGAAATAAAAAGTAGATTTTATGCCTTTAGCTTGAAAGTGAATGAAGATGCATCAATGTGAGAGGTTCTTTTAGAAGCTTGAAGTATCTGCCACCCCTAATGCCAGACGATGTCTTCAGATCCTGTTTTTTCTTGCAGTGGTATTAAAATGGAGCTGAGCTTTCTTTAAAGTTATGGTCAGTTGTGGGGGTTGAACATCTCAGAATCTGGGCCTGAAAGTCCAGAGAGGCGTCCGGCCTCCATGTATATCCACTTACACAAATTTCAAGCTATCTGTGGTTGAAAGGCAAGGTAATCAATGCATTAACAGGCTGCTAAGGATCTCTGAGTCTGCAGGGAGAGCCTGCTGAACACCTGCAGGGAACTCTTAGTCCAGTCTGGCTCCTTACTGGTTTTTGAGTTTTTCTCCACAGCTCTCTCTTTCCCACACAGAAAGATAATTTCCCAAATACATAAGGTTATTTTTTTTTTATTTTAGATTATTTTATTTTAAATTTTTTAACCAGCTATCTTTGTGTTCTTCTCTAGTGTTAAACCTTTTTCTCAACAACCTTATGCTGTACAACCTCCGCTGCCATTACCAGGTAGGTAAGAAAATAAGAGTTCCTTTCTTTGAAACTATATTCTAGCTTCAAAAATGTTATTTAAAAAAGTATATATATATTTTTTTACCTATTGAAGCATTTCAGTGAGCCGAAAAATAATTTTTATCTTATTTCTATTATTACTCATTCCCATTCTTTTACTGAGAGGTGAAGTTTTTAAAAGCTTTTAAATTTTTTTGTCATTGTTGTTTTTAAAAACATCTTTTCCTGGTTTAGGTTGGTTGTTTTGGGGTTTCTTTCCCCCCCTGCCTCAGCAGAAATTAAAAGTTCACATGCTTCTATTGTTCTTGAACCCTGCTGCAGGTACTAGAGCGCTGTCCTCCATGATTCCCTTTCCAATTTCTCATTAACTGGAAAAACAAATGATTTTTGCTTCTCAGTGTCCCCATTCTGAGAGGTTAATGGTTATATTAATGGTGATGCTTCATTCCGATACTATAAAGCACTTTATTTCACTGCTCATTTAGGGCTCAATCTAGGTCCTCTTAAAAGCTGCTGAACATGTTTTCTCTGGTGTCAAAACCAGGTAGATTGTCTTTTGCATCATTATCAACTTTTCTCTTTCTCAATTTTATTCTATAAATCCTGTGCACTTAGGATTTGAGTCTCCTACTGGCCTCTCGCCTTCCTCATCAGCACCAGCTTGGCAAGGACGAAGGGTTGCTAGCTCCAAACTTTGGATGTTAGAATTCTCTGCATTCTTGGAACAACAACAAGATCAAGACACAGTAAGATACACAACTGACTTCCACCCCTCATGAATTTTTGGTCTTTAAGTAGCTCATGTTCATCATGGATATACGTTACTACGTGTGTATGGAAGTACTTGCTTCATTGCTTTACTGAGACTAGAAAGCCATCTTTGGGAAGCACAAGGTTATAGAATCCTATAGGTTGGAAAAGGCCTAGATCATCGAGTCCAACCATTACCCGTACTCTACATGTCCACTGCCAAACCACGTCCCTAAGCACCATAACTACATGACTTTTAAACATGGCCAGGGATGGTGATTCAACCACTTCACTGGGCAGCCTGTTTCAATGCTTGACAACTGTTTCAGTGAAAATACTCATCCTAACGTCCAACCTAAACCTCCCTTGGTGCAACTTGAGGCCATTTCCTCTTGCCCTGTGACTTGTTACTTGGGAGAAGAGGCTGGCACCCACTTCTCTGCCACCTCCTTTCAGGTAGCTGTAGAGAGTGAGAACATCTCCCCTCAGCCTCCTCTTCTTCAGACTAGATAATCCCCGTTGCTTCAGCCATTCCTCATAAGACTTGTGCTCTCTCTAGACCCTTTACCAGCTTCTTTGCCCTACCCTGGACCCGCTCCAGCACCTTGATGTCTTTTTTTATGTAATGAGGCACCCAAAACTGCACACCATACCTGAGATGCGGCCTCACCAGTGCCGAGTACAGGGACACAATCACTTCCCTAGCCCTGCTGGCCACACTGTTTCTGACACAAGCCAGGATGCTATTGGCCTTCTTGGCCACCTGGGCACGTGCTGGCTCATATTCAGCTGATTGTCAATTAGAACCCTCAAGTCCCTTTCTGCTGGGCAGCTTTCCAGCCCCTCTTCCCCAGGCCTGTAGTGCTACATGGGTTTGTTGTGGCCTGAGTGCAGGACTCGGCACTTGGCCTTGTTGAACCTCCTACCATCAGCCTCAGCCCACCAACCCAGGTCTCTCTGTAGGGCCTCCCTATCCTCAAGCAGATCAACCCTCCTGCCTAACTTGGTGATAAGGTATCCTCTTACAGGATAGAATTGCCTGTAGCAATATAGCCAGCTCAGTGCCATGTGCTTCTGGCCTCCCTTTTCAGGGTTATGGATGCTCAAATACGAGAGCTTAAGGTGCTGAAGTCATGAGACAGTGGTAGAGCCCCTGACAGGCTACTCTAGCTGTCCCGTTCAGCCTTGGAGGATAGACCCAGAATCAGATGGTGGCAAGATCACATGAAGCCACATATTTCTCTGGTGTGCTGGGAACTTAAATTTGAAGGCAACTGGGATGAATTTGTATCCGCCTATAAAATTAAAGTAGTCAGATTTACCTGTCTCACTAAACCTTGTGATACTTCATTTTGAGATGTACATTGGTGATGGGCCAGTTACATTTCCTCTGACTGACATAGGAAAGTTCAGCAAATTTGGCTGGTACCTTGCTGTGGGATTTCAGGCAGCTCTTCATAGGACAGGAGTGTTGATGTTTGACTGGGTGACCTGTGACAGGTAACACTTTGTATCTTAGGTTATTTCAGATTTTATAGCAGCAGCAGCATGAGGTAGTGAGTTAGGAGCAAATATAGGAAAAAACCAACAATAACCTTTCAGGAGAATCATAGATGTACTGATGGGAAAGAAAGACCAGCATGAGCTGGTATTAGCAGAGAGATTTCTGATCTTTCTGCTCTTTTACAAAGTGCTATCAAATCTTCAGGGACTTCCATTAGTCTTCTGTGAAGAACCGTGAATATTAAGTATGTCCTGAATGGCATTGAATGATTTCTTAATTCCATGTTTTTCCTCCTCTTGCAGTACAACAAACACCTGTTTGTGCACATTGGGCAGTCAAGCCCCAGCTACAACGATCCCTACCTCGAGGCAGTGGATATCCGGCAGATATATGACAAGTTCCCTGAGAAGAAAGGGGGTCTGAAGGAGCTTTTTGAAAGGGGGCCAGCAAACGCCTTCTTCCTTGTCAAATTCTGGGTAAGGGAAGGACTCTTTGTAGAGTACCCATATGCCATGAAGTTCTGGCATTAAAAGCAGTGGCCTTGTTAGCTGTTGAACAACTGCCATCTCCCAGTGAACTTTCCCTCTGCAGGCAACTTAATACAGCTATTGCTGTCAGTGGAGACATTTTCTTGACTGCAGAAGATGCTCATTCTGCCCTGAAGCAAGATGTATCTTCCACAGTGTCATCTGTAGAGTTGTTCTTGACTAGTGTCTGGAGATTTTATTTGCTAATGGTGACTTGGGCCATTTAAACTGTGTTAATTATTCTATGCGTACCCTTAACGTGTTCGCTTTTCTCAGTGTTGAGTAACTCCTCAAGCAGAGGCAACATTTTCCCATCTCTTCTTCTACCATATTAGCTGCATTTTGTGTTGTTCAAGTACTAATAACTTACAGGTGCACATTCACTGCAGGCACAAAGACAGACAAAAGATAAGAGAGCCATTTAATGAAATTGGATTATGCTGATAATACCTAACTGAATTCACTTCTGCTAAGTTGGCAGATACCAGCCTGGCAAAAACCTACTCAATTTGAATTTTTGCGAGTTAGCTGAAATTGGTAAAGTCTCTGCTGTTGTGCTTCAGGGTACAGACAAAATAGTTTTGGGTGGTCAGTATTATCATGGGTATTACAAGATTAAAAATAATGGCAGCTTGTGGCGCTTGCGGGCTACTTGTCTGAGGGAATGTGTAATGGGATTTGGAGCCTTTCACCTTGAGTTTGCCACTTCCAATTTAACCCCAGGTCAGGAGTGAGATGATGAGAAATGAGCTTTCGTATCTCATAGTCTTCATACAAACTGGCATTAGAAAGCCTCTTCACTGGTAATTGCAGGAGAAGGAAGAGTTAAGTGCCTTGAGATCATAGAATCATAGAATGCCTTGGGTTGGAAGGGACCTCTAAAAGTTATCTACTCCAGCCCCCCTGCAGTGAGCAGGCACATCCTCAACTAGATCAGTTTGCTCAAAGTGTTGTCAAGCCTGACCTTGAATGTCTTCATGGATGGGGCCTCCACCACATCCTTGGGCAACCTTTTCCAGTGTTCCACCACCTTCATAGTAAAGAACTTCTTCCTAATGTCCCATCTAAATCTACCCTTCTCTAGTTTAAAACCATTGCCTCTCGTCCTATCACTACAAGCCCTTGTAAACCGTCCCTCCCCAGCTTTCTTGTAGGCCCCCTCCAGGTACTGAAAGGCCACTGTAAGGTCTCCCCAGAGCCTTCTCCAGTCTGAACAATCCCAACTCCCTCAGCCTGTCCTCACAGGAGAGGTGCTCCAGCCCTCTGATCATTTCCGTGGCCCTCCTCTGGACACGCTCCATCAGGCCCATGTCCCTCTTCTGTTGAGGGCTCCAGAGCTGGACACAGTACTCCAGGTACATCCAGAAGCTGCAACTTCTTAGCTGTTCCAAGCCTAGCCTTCGCAGAAGTGAGTTGGAGAATGTTGGCTGGGAGTCTGCTGTTCAAGTGAGCATTAGTTGCTGGTGACATAGTATTGCCACCCACAGACTCTGTACTGCTGAGCTGTGTTCGTAGAACTGTCTGGAAAAAGAGGCAGAAGTCTGGTGTGACAAAAGGAAGGAAAAGAGTAAGAAGGGACAGCTTCTAAGAAATGGTCCTTGGAAAAGTAGAAGCTGCAAGAGCTGCTTCCTGCTGTGGGGTAGGGATCCCAGGAACCTCTTCATGTGGAGGTGAAGAGCACTGGCTCCCGTGTGGTATCGCTCTGAAGTGCTTTGGAAGTTTCAGGAACCAAAGAGCAGAACTTAGAGGGAGAGGATACGTGTGGTTTTAGGCTTGAAGAACCTGAGGCAGGAACCTGCCGTTGCTGCACTAAGCACTGAATTTATGAGATGATCCCGTTGTGCACCAGAGGCCTGACACTAAACACCAGGCTTGGGGTTTCTTGACCTTGCTGATAGCACTTGGTGTGACTGTGAAAGAGGTGCTCGTGTTTGTTCAATGCCGCTTTGAATTCTTTCTACAATAACTAAGAGTTAAAAGTTGGTTGGTTGGAAACCTAAGCGGTGTTTGCGATCCTTCCTTGATGTTGGCACTGGGAGTTTTGTACAATGAACTTTCTCGGCCTCAGGCTGGCAGGTTGTGTGTGACATCTGTGTGACATTTCTCTCTGCTCCAAGCACATTCTAGCACACAACAATGAATGCGAGACATTATCCTCCCAACACATGGGCAGTGGCAGCTCTGCTCTTTTCCAGTGTAACGTTATCTCCGCCACCTGTTGCTTCGTTCTGCCCGTGAACTCCTGCTCTAGGCACCGTTATTAATAGTTTGGGAAAGAGGCGTTTTCAGGGCTTCGCACGTTATTAGAATGTTGCGCTTGCAGCTCAAAGCTTTCAGAAGTTGTGAGGCTCTGGGTGGAAGGCAGAAGGAAAATGACAACCCAGGAATTCGGTACAGGCAGTACTTTGTCCGGAGGGGCCATCTGCAGAGGGGCAGGTCAGGGGAATTACTTGAGAGATCTTTACTGCCAGTGATGAATGTAGGTGGTCGTTTCTTCTCAGTGAACCAGTCAAATCACTCGGTGTTTTCTTTCCAGTAAATGAATTATGATTTTGTGGAAGAAGCTGAAGGGGTGAGCTGGAGACTGCTGTCCTGGACTTGGCTTCTCTCCTGTCCCAAGCAAATGAGTTCAAAGCAGCAGCAGTGCAAATTGCCCTCGGCACTCTGCCCTGCCAACTGTACACCTTCAATTCTGACCTGGTAGAAACTTCTTGGAGAGCAAGGAGGTGGTAATTTGGTCTCCCTGTCTGTTCTGTCCTTAGCACTCCTCCTGAGGCAGCAAGCAAGGAAACGGGTAGCAACAGAGGTTTTTATGATCTTTGCACATTTTTTCTGAGGATGGATCTGGCAGCCCATTCATTTCACATGCATTCACCAGCACCATCTCCTACCAGTTGCTCTCTTATGTAATGGGACTCGTTCAGTGGCACTTATTTCACCGAAGTTATTCCCCACAGTGCTCAACAGTAGAGAGAGGCGACTGAATTGCTGAGGGAATCTGTCTGCTGGATGTCAAAATAACCTAATCCCGGGTGGCTAGCTAAGTCACAGCTACCCACACTGTTGGCAAGGCCTTCTACTATTTTTGGCTAGCTCAGAAACTCTCCCCTTCACCCTTTCTTGAAGGCTGAAGCTGCAGTGGCACAAGTTTTGGACTGGTCTTAAAGGATTGTTCAGCATATGCCTTTACATTGACTGCATGGGACCCGTGTGCAAGTTATCGGCAAGCTGTGGTTTCTCATGGCATTTAATGCCATTTGGCCTCTCGTCCAATCTTATCTTTTCCAAGCCTCAGATAAGCTGAAGAGTGATTCTCAAAGGTCACATTTTCCTTGGTGAAGAGTTGCAGAGAAATTTCGATTCACAACCTCATCCTAGTGGGAATGAGACTTTTCTCAGTAACCAGTTGTGAAACTCACTCCCACCAGAGATCAGACAGGAATCTTGGCCTGTTACATGGTTAGGATAGTGCACAATGCAAACTTTTCTGTAAGTATTTCTTTTTTGGGGGTTGCAGAACTTGAGTGATACACTCAAGCTCATCAGAGCTGTTTTCAGCACAGCTGCTAAGAGACTCAGACCACCAGTACGACTTAAAAATAAAAATAATAGTAGCTTGTTGAGGGTTACTATACCGTTCCCTGAACAAATGCCTTCTCTTCCATCTAGAAGTCTTGTCTTGTAGGTATTTAACATTTCTTAACTTCTCTCAAAAGGAGGAAGCCTGCAATGTGTAGATCTCCGAGATGTGGTAGATCACAGATACCTCAGTGATTGTAGTTTTGGCACGTTTGGAAGTCATCAAGCAATCTATAGGCAAGTTTGTCATCTGTGCTGAACTTGCACAGTAAGTTGAAGGCATTCCAGATACATCCCATTGCTGCTGTGCTAGAGCTTGCACAGCTTTTTGCATCTAGAACTTCTTGGACAGAAAGGAAGAACCCTGACTTTGTCAGAGAAAATAGCACAGTCCAGTCGGTGACTCATAACTCAGATTTAGCTTGTAATATGCCTCATCTATGTGATCTTCTACCTTTTGACTTGAAGAGACAGACACAGCTGTTGGAGTTCTGGACACCACCCAACCAGCTGACTGCTGCTCCTCCCCTTGCTTCAGTCCCACCCTGTTGCTAGCAGTGGCAGGTAGGAGACCGGGCATCAAGGCAACTCAGCCCACTAGGTATGGACCTTCCTAAATCCTGACTGTGTCTCCTTTGTCTGCCTAGGCTGGGGTAAGAAAGGCATTCAAGAGTTATGTCACTTGTTGTTGGACGTGCTAGTGCCTTTGCCAGTGAGGAGCTGAGGTGCCTAAGGTTCTAGTCTCCAGGTCAGAATCCTATTCAGTTATGTATTGAACAAGTGCATGTACTCACAGACTATAAAGTGAAGATTGGCCTTCCTACTTGACGAAGTGCTGGGAAGGTATTTTTCTTTAAGTCACAGTCATTGTTGTTTGCTTGCATCTTTGAAGGATGGAATGTACCGGACAGAGTGAAGTAGACCTTTCTTGAGTGCTCACACAAGGACTGGGTGTGCTTTGACACAAGGTTTTCTTTAGAGAAAGAAACTCTGGAAGTGAAGAGAAAGAAAGAGTCTTTTCCCCAAAGCAGCAATGTGGTTTCCAGTCCTGCTGGCCTAGGTGTTGTGAGGAGCTCATAGGAATCTAGGCATGGAGGCCATAGTATTTTGAGGTGTGAAGTTAAAAGCAGCAGCTTTTTTGGCCATTAGAGATGCCATGATGTGCAGTATGACTTTGTCCTAATGCAATGATGGGAAATGTAACTACACCTGTGATTTACCTCAATGCATAATTGACAGAAGATAATTTGGCTACAGCAGGTAACAGTGTTCTTCCTCAATTTTCTGCCTTGTATCCCTTCAGGAAATAATCATCTCCATAGCAGGGAAAACTGATAGGATGGAGTTCCACTCTGGAGTGGTTCTTTGGTCTCCTATTCACGTACCTCATTGCCCTTTTCAGTTTGGATGAATAAACCAGGTTGCAAATAATTCAAGGGGAAATAATGTCTATGTTAAATAATCTGGTTTGGGGAAGTAACTTCCAGGAGAGGGTGGAAACCAGCATCTGTGAGTAAATAAGTTGTAATTGTAAGGCCAGCAGTATGTCTGAGGTTCTGTGGCCCCACTTTCCTGCAAATGTGAACTGGAGCCCTCAGCTAGCTTCTGCTGTCATCCTTTGGAGCTGCTGAAATTCCATGTATCTATATTTATGGGCTGAGATTTTTAGAGGTGACAGAAAGAGGTGGGTGCACAGCTTTTGTTACTGACCACCCTAAGACATATCTGACAGTCCTAGCCCATAATATGGAACATGCTTTAGAATAAAAGGTCCAGTGCAAATATCAGGGAGTTTCAACATGACCCCTTTGCTTCACTGCCACGGGGCTTTCAGGAACCTAACTGTACATAATTTAAGTGAGTGCCAATGGCTGCTTAATTCAAGTAGTATTACCTTTTTGCCTGCTGCCAAATAGTTTAATGTTGATGTTAACTAGCTGTAAAATTCTAGTCTGGTCTTCTGATGGGAGACCTCCCAAATTGTAGAGGCACCTAGAGTGGCTTCTAAGGGCTAGTGAAACTTTTCTCATGAAGTGGAACTAGCAGCTTTCTGCTTTGCCTCATAATTACCGCACTGATCTTTTAATTTGCCATTAAGATTTGAGGGGAATGTAATCTTAACTTTACTAGTGAGATAAGTGCAAGTTTGTCTAGTTCTGCAGCGAGAGCCTCTGCTGTGTTACGTAGCAGTAGTGCAACTAAGCTTCTGTGGCCATAACGTTTTGTTCTTTTGCCTCAGTGGGACAATATCTTTGGAAAAGCTGAACTGAGTCCATAGATTGTGTTTATTACCCCCAAGAGAAATAACTGAACCACATTGCCATTTGCAGTTTGGATGAATAAACCAGGTTGCAAATAATTCAATGGATGATAATGTGTATGTTAAATAATCTCTGGTAACCCCCACGAGAAATACCTGAACAATATTGTGAAGGACTAGCTAGTCTAGCTCCTCTTTGGAGAAGGGAAGGAAATAATCTTTACTCAGGCAGCTAGGGTATGGGTCAAATAAACAATACAGTTAGTTGTGTTGATATGTAAATGAGTATTAAATAATTCCCTAAAAATCTAAACCAGAAGTAGAGCAGCGTTGCTACTGTCTGATACGTGTAAATTTGTGGTGCAAACATAGCTGCACAACTGTAGTGGGGCAAAATTGGTAGCAAAGATCTTCAGCATGACACTAATAATTCACTTGGTAACCTGAACTGTGCTGGAGTCCGTAATGCCTGTGCCTTCTTTCCATCAGTCCCTGTGCTAGCAGGTTAAAGGTAGCCTGGATTTACCCAGATATCCTACTAAAGTGTAGCCAAACCATCAGAGCATAACACTACATTACAGCTGGTTAGGTAGTCATGAGAATATCAAAGCTTCCAGTCCTCCAGGTGTTGCTTCCAAGCTTTGTGCAAAAGTTATTGCTACCTCAGTGGTGCAAATGTAAATGATGTACAATGATTTTAAAAAAAATAATAATTAAATCCCAGTATTTTAACAAATATTAAACCCAAGGTAATGGGATGCACTTGTCCCAGAGGGGGAAAAGGATTCTGGGGCAGGAGTTGGCAGGGCTCATTGACAGGGCTTTAAACTAGATTTGAAGGGGGAGGGGGTCAGTAATCTTACATTTTCAATTGCTTGTGACAAAAAGTGGGGC
>WTSP01017893.1:0-10700 GCA_025331215.1 Actenoides lindsayi | reverse complement strand
TGAGCAACCTGCTCTAGTGGGAGGTGTCCCTGCCCATGGCAGGGGGGTTGGAACTAGATGATCTTTAAGGTCCCTTCTAACCCTGACAATTCTATGATTGTAATGCTGCCAGTGTTGATGCAAACATTGGAGCACTCTGTCACCTTGCCCGCACTAAAGTTTTGACCCACTAGAATTATCTGAATGCTACAACTGCTCGTCTAGGAGATAAGTTCCAAGAGATGCATTGCCCACTGTACTTCATGAAAAACCTATCCTAAGTCTGTTTTTTACTTGCTTCTGAGTTTGTACTTTTAAAAAACCCCAAAATCAAACAAGTAACAACATCATCACGGTAATTGGATTTTGTTTGTTTGCTTGGATCTCCTGTGTCATCAGTCATCTACCACAGGTAGTAGATGTTTCTCTAGGTGGAGCTATGTGTGCACAATGGCACGTTGGCAGCAATGTCCCAGTGTTGCACCAAGTGGAAAATGGAACTGAATTTTCTGAAATAAATGGAGAGATGGTTTGGCACCTCCTCCTTCACACACGTGAAGTGGTAATTTAACAGCCATGGGAACTGGATTGACTGGAGATACTGCACGTTATTACATGGCTGGTTTTCCTGTTATCGCTTTGGCATCGCTCTTGGCAAAATGATTAATTCTTCTGTGACAATAAGTGTGTGGTGAGAGGTGCTGGTGAGTGTTGTGGTACAGAGACGGCCCAGCACAAGTGGCTAGGGGCAAAACTTGGAAGGAATGACAACAAAGCATGGCTTCTAGCAGGTTACTAGTTACTGCTGTAGTTCCTCAAACCCAGTATTCAGTAGAAGAAGCAGCCCTGCCTTCTGCTTACTCTACTGCTGCCCATCCTCCCAGCACATGTTCTTTGTCTGAACACACACAGGTGCTTCTGAACCAGGTCACGGGACTGATCCCACTGTGAATTATCTGAACAGTTCCTCAGAGAGACTTGTAACACAGCTACAGAAACATTTGTGTTAGTACAGAAGGAATGGGGAGGAACAAATTGCTTTGTGACAACAGAGACTGCTCTCTCTGAGTGTCAGGAGTAGCCTGGTGTTATCAAACTACAACTTTGAGGTGCAGTTTCCCAAGAGGCTCAAGCCAATTGCAGTATGTGTTGCTGTGGAAATAGTCAGTCTTTGTGCCCTCAAATTTTGTGCCTTCTCACCTCTTCCCACACCTGTGGCTTTGTGGAGATCCAAGGGAGCTTTCTTGTCCAACTGAACAAAACCGTAACAAAATTTGTTTTCACAGCATCATGGAATCGCTGTGGTTGGAAAAGGCCTTTAAGATCATCAAATCCAACTGGTACCTAACTCTACCAGGGCCACTACTACACCATATCCTTGAGCACCACATCTAGATGGCTTTTAAATACATCCAGGAATGGTGATTCAACCACTTCCCTGGGCAGCCCGCTCCATTCTTTGCTAACCCTTTCGGCAGAGTTTTTCCTCATGTCCAACCTTTTGGCTGGGATTAGCTCTCTCATCTGGCTAACCACAGAGCTGTGCAATTGCTGATGGTGGCACAAAGGCAGCAGCAAGTTTGTGTGGCTACAGATGGGGAGAAGAAATTGCTCCAGGAGAGAACCAAGCTAGCAGTATTATACCATTGCAGAGAAGACCCGGGTATTTTGCATGGCAAAGGTGGTCCAGTTCCAAGGCTAGCATTGCTTGTCCCAAGCACTGCTCTAGGGCCTTTAATAAAAAACCTTCCCTGACATTGGCTGAGGAAACTGTGGCAGGGTGGTATCTCATGCACTCCTACACACACTCGTATCCACTGTAGCAGGAATACACATTCTCCAGTTTCCCGTTTCCCTGAGTTCAGCAGGAAGAAGCGTAGCCTGTGGGAACTAGTCGTTGCTTTTCTGCTGATGTAAAGCTAGCACTTGAGCTAGTGGGTTACACAGAAGCTTTCCCCTTTTAGTTCTGAAAGGGAGGAAGCCTAGCTGGGTATTTTCACGTATGTGTTGGGTTTTCAGAGCTTAAGAGAGCTGCCTCTTATTTTCCTAACTTTGGTTTGAATGACCCCTGGTGGTGACAGCTTCAGACAACTAGGATTTTTAAGAGTTGGGTCCCAACGTGGGGCTTCAGTTGGCCAACCATAAGCACCCACATTTGAAACTGTGGCTGCTGATGGAGATGGGTTTGTATTCAGGTGGAACCGGGCTGGATCCATCGGCAATTTACATTCATTACGTTGCATATTGTTTACTTACATTCTTCATATCGTAGTACCTGAGCCTACTGTGGTGTGTACTCACACATTCTTTCTCTTTGCTCTGCCTCTTTCCCCTTACATGCATATCCAGGGTGGAAAAGCTTTATTATAGTTGCTGTACCCTTGTCTTTCCTCCTTAGTGAGGTAGCTCAGTCTATCTTGGTAGCTGCCTTGCTGTCTGTACAGTGCCCTCTCTTGGGCACTCCACGTGCTGTGCGAGCAGCTCCATCCCGTCCTGGCACTGTTCACTTGTGGTAAATGTCAGCTAAGGCAAGGGGCTGTGTCATCTTTTCCATGGTAAGAGAATACCCGACCAGATCTCCCCAGTGTGTATACAAATCCCCACCACCATTTTCTGAAGGGGGAACTGGATTTTAGTGCGTACTCTTCAGATTTCCCCTGCTTGCTTGATGCACTTTATTCAGCTTGGGACGCTTCAGTACCTTAGAAATTTGGCTACGCAAGGTAACTGTGAAAAAATGCCATAACCATCTATTTTTCTTGCCTTTTTTCTTGGCAGGCTGATTTGAACACCAATATTGAAGATGAATCCAGATCTTTCTATGGCGTTTCCAGCCAATATGAGAGCCCAGAAAACATGGTCATTACCTGTTCCACCAAAGTGTGTTCCTTTGGAAAGCAGGTAGTGGAGAAAGTGGAGGTAGGGATCAGACACCTGGGTACAAGGTTCTCTCTGGCTGCTGTTTTGTCACTTCAAGAGTTTGCATCCTGCTTATATCTCAAGGCAAAATATTTCCCATGGTCATTGTCAGGGAGATGGGTGCCATAGATGATTCTTTTGAGACATGCAGGTGTAAGATTGCTCTGGCCTGCAACATGGTCTTCTCTTAGGTCTTCATTGAAGGTCTGGTAGTTTGCTATTTTTTCCTCAAATCTCAGTTTCTGAAGACTTCTGAATGTGTAAGATTCTCAGCTCTGGTGATTCTCTGGGGTGGGGTTTTTTTTTGTATTTTTTTGGGGGAGGGGGGAGCAAAGTAAAGCTAGGAAACCTGGCCCCTTGTTTTGTAGTCCAGCAAGGTGAAAACGAATAGGCTACAGCTCACTCTCATCAGTGTTTTTAAATGATCATTGATAGAATATAGCCATTAATTAATAGGCTGTAATAATTTACAGGCTATTGTCTTATGGTTTTATGAAGCTTATCATGGTGCCTGTACAATTACAGCTCAAGCAACAGTGGAGCTGCAGAATTATGCATATATCTGGCACTGAAGAAATTCTTTCTAATGCCACATTCAGCTGCTAAGAGAGGTGCTCTGACTTGCTTCCTGCTGCTGTCTTTCTCAAGGAGTGTTTAGATGCAGGAGAAATGGCTTTGTGCAGAACACCTGATGTTCTGCACAGTCAGTAGTCAGTTCAAGCTTTATCCTTCTCCAAGACCTGTCTCCAGTCGTATGATAGACATGCCTGAAGTCTTGTTATGTATCTGCATGATGGGGTAGATGGGCCAAAGAAAGGTACCGTGGTGCACACGATAGCTCTTGCAGTGGAAGGAAGCAAGAGGCATTTAAGGGTCTTTTGCAAAACAATAAAATCCAGCCTCAGCTTCTGTTCGAAGGAAGATGAATATACAGGAGCTGAGATGTGAATGTGAACAAAAAAAATCCCTCCGTGTAACATTGGCCAGACCCTCTCCTAAGAGGGAGCAGAGATACTTTGTGTTCTTTCACAGGTTCCAGAAGACTTCAGTCCTTTCCAGCTGTGAAGCATCCTGAGCATATGATTACCATTATTATTTGGAGCTTCCTTGGTCTGGCTAAAGCAGTAGTTTTTGACTCTTTCAGTTTATTCACACCTAATACTTTTCCAGAAGTGATGCAGACCGTGGCACAGCTGAAAAGTGGCCTGCTCCTCTTAGTTACCTTTCACAGCTCCTTGGCAGTTTGTTGCTTGTAAGCTGGAACCCAGTTTTTTAAAGAAAAATAATCAAGCTGAAGAAAGTAAGGTTTCTCTCTCCAGGAGACTGACCTTGGTGGGAGATGCTGTAGAGGAATGATAAATCAGTTCATTATCGTTAGTAAAAATTACTTGAAAATGCCACTGATTTTTCTGTTTTGAAACCTCTCATGTGATTAATACTACTTAATGTGACAAAATGAGCCCCATGAGCCCCTTCTGTGTTTTGCATTGCAGACAGAGTATGCACGCTATGAAAATGGACACTATTCCTATCGCATTCACCGGTCCCCTCTCTGTGAATACATGATAAACTTCATTCATAAACTCAAGCACCTTCCTGAGAAGTATATGATGAACAGTGTGCTGGAGAACTTTACTATCTTACAGGTGGGACTTTCAACTGTTTTCGTTGGATCTTGGAAACGTATAAGCCCCGTGGGGGAGTTCACTGTTGTGAGTCAAAGCAGATTGCCTTTTACAGCTCAGCATCCAACTGAGCTTAGTATCTCTCATGTGTATTGCACCTCAAGGCCATTTATGGAGCTCTAGAGATAGTAATCGTGCAGAGAAGCATCAGAAGAATTTGACAGACCTGAGTAAGAGAGAGAAAAACAAACAGAAAAGAAAGAGAGACCTCATGAAGCAGAGAGATAAAGGAAGGATATGGATGCAGAAGTCAGTGAAGGAAGGGCTCGTTCCACTGTTGGACAAACGTTGAGGTACTTTCTGTGCCCTGGCCCTTTTTGCAAGGTAATAAAAACTGAGAGTACTGTTAAATGGCTGTATAATTTTGTCCTGGGAAGAGTTCTTCACTGACCAAGTAGGGAAAAAAAAAAACCAAACCAAAAACCCGTTGTTTCCTCAGGACCATCTTGAACCTGGAAATAATATGGAGGCAAGTAAAGGAAGTGGCATGTTGGGGAGAGCTCTGTGACACTTTAATGGATCACTGCAACCTCCAGCTAGGGCTACAAAGCTACAGCAACTAGATTTGTATTAGTGTTTATGTTATACCAGGAGCTTTTCCAGGCTCTGATGCAGAGGGAAGAGGGCAAAGACAGCTTAAAAGGTGGATATTGCTAATGGTCTGAGTTATTTGCTCACCTCTATGAGATGTGTCACAGATCTTTGCCCAGAGAACTTGAGGTTGAGCAAGTAGAAGAGATGCTAGTGGCTATATGAGTGAATGGAGATCAAGTGGTCTTCATTCCTTTTTCTGGAGATCTTGTGGGACTTCAGGCAACTCGTTTCACTGCTCTGTGGCTCAGGTACCTCAGCTATAAAACACAAGGTTAATAATCTGCCTCACAGGGCTTTAGGAAGCTTTACTCTTTCATGTTTGTACTAAGATCTTTAGCATCTGGAAGATGCTAAGAGGTGTGGGGTTTTTTTTTAGATGAAAAAAAGCATGAAAGGGGCAGGGACAGAGAGATGGAAGGTCTGTGTGCTGTAATCTATACTGAGGAGGACTGTAATTGCTTTCTGCATGTTTCATTCCTCAGTCAGGCCAGTGCTTGCTATAAATGTTATGAACAAAGTTGTCATATAGTTATACTTGGTCTGTGGCTTTATGTTTTGAGTAATCTCATGTCCTTCCCTTACCTCCTGTCACAGGGAGGCATGTCTCGTGTGGGTGCTGGCACAGCCTTTTATCTATTGCCTTGCAGTCCTGCTCCCTGAGCAGCAGGCTGAGCATTTTCTACCCCCTACTCCCCACTGGAGAGCTGAAAAATGGTCATGCTTAATGCAAGACCTGCTGCTAGTCTTCAGTCCCCACTACCAGCTTCTGAGGCAAGTCTCTATCTATTTTTTCTAGACCCTTTCATGAGTTTAGATACCCCTAATCTCACGTGATTTATCTTGCTTTGCACAGTAGCTCTGGATCTAGCCCTGCAAGATTTTGGAGCCCATTTTTCAGTGAAGTGCTCTGGTGTCTTACCACACCTGAATGTGTAGAACTTGCAACAGTCTGCAGAAGAAAGAAGGGTTAGTTCAGCTGCAAACCTAATTGCGAAGTAAGAAAACACAACAGACCAAAATCATGCTGCTAAAATTAATAAGCAGTTTGAAAAAGGCTATTTTCTGTTTTCACAAGAACAGTTCGTCTTTGGTTCAGCTCAAGCCTCCAGCTGGTGTGTTTTTCTTCTGCAGTTCAGTTGGTGATATTGCTGATAAAAATGTACCTCCTCCAGCAGGAGAGAACTGCTTGGAACTCTGGCTATAGCACGAACTCAGATGACAAGAATGTGCAAAGTTGTGCGGTGACAGAGAGAGAGAGGAGCTAAGCTCTGGGAGCTCTGAGTGCAACACTTTGCTTGTCTCTGACACGCAGTGTAGGCAGTACACACTTCTGAAACTGGGACAACACTGTTCCATCACCGTGCTGCTGACAAGCTAAGGTTCCTGAGGGATCGTAGAAAAAGAGGAGAAAAAGGAGCTTCTGTAAGAATGCATGAGTGTAGCAGCCATCCTTCTCCTGCCATCTCCAGTGTGTGGAACGGGAGGTGTAATCTCCATTAAGCCTAAAAGTGATATAAAATGAGTTACACTCTATAATCTCCATGGTCTGTATTTACCACTGACAAGCAGGAGCAGATGGAGGGAAAGAACTGTTCATGGCTGTGATATACACGAGCAGGAATGGATGTGCCACAGGAGGTGGCCTCTCTATACACAACAAACAGAGCACACAGATTTTTTTTTGGTAAAACACCTTTTCTCTGCTGAAATCTGCAACGCAGGGGAGTGGGGAGTAGAGGACCTAGTGGACTTGCTTCCACTTATGTGGTCAGTGCTGGGTCATGGATTTCTTTTCTCACGGTGGACTCTGCTCACCTCCCTATCTCTTCACTGCGTTGTAGTCCTGATGCTGCAAAAGTGCTTTGCTTGTGTGTATGGGCACAGAGGCTGGGGATTGTGGTGGCTGAACTGTGTATCATTCCAGTGCTTCTCTGGTCTTCGTCTGTTGCTGACTTTTTGCTCCGTGTTAAATGTGTTGGAATATGTAACCAGAGACACAGCAGTTGCCATCTCAGCTTCTTCTCCTTTTCTGTCTAGGTTGTGACAAACAGGGACACACAGGAGACCTTGCTGTGCATAGCATATGTTTTTGAGGTGTCAACTAGTGACCATGGTGCCCAGCATCACATCTACCGCCTGGTGAAGGACTAGAGACTCTCTGCCCTGAGTCATCCATGGGATGCATGTCTAAGAAAAAAGCCTGTGCTTTAACGACCCCTGCCCCCTCGTACCAAACTGAAAAATAAACTGCAGATATTATGTATTTTCAGAAAAGCACCTCGGAGCTGTTTTGTGTTTGACAGAGTCAAATAAGTTTGTATCGCCGGGTTTGTGTGAACGGGCAAATAGCTGCTTAAGGGTTTCACCACAACGAGCATCCTCTGGAACCTCTTTCCCCCAGAACAGACACAGGGTGTGATCGTACACAGAAAAGGAGTTGTATGCACCTGAGCAAACAGGTAGGGCAATGGCAGCAGCTTCCACGGGTTTGGCTACATGTGAATGGGTTGAAAGTGTTCTCACTGCATCTGGTCTGAGTGTGGGCACTCATACGTTCATTTATAGGTCAACACGTGCACAGACATGCTTACCATGCATTCATATAGCCAGACATGTGTGTAGAGACTGCACATATAACCTACGTCTCTGCCTGTCCAGCTGCCCACCTTAGCAGTCACCGGCTGCCTCACCTCTCTTCCTGGTAGAGGCTGGATACCATTTCCCTCTCTTCTGTGCATAATGGTGAGAGACCAACCTTTCTCTTGCCTTTTAAATGAAGTTATGCTTAGAAAATCATATTGTTGTGCCCAGCACAATTCTTCCCTGCCTGCTGACTTGACTGACTAAAATAATTCTTGCTCCTTTCGCTTCTGTTCTTCCTGTGCGGTTAGCACTGCTCAAGGAGCTGGACTCGGCTCTTCTCTTGCACACCAACAAAATGACACTTTACCAAGATCAAATTGTTACACAGTAGCTGCAAACAGGGAGGCACGCAAGTATTGCAAAGAATGCCATTGAGCCAGCAAACTGCAGGAAAGGGATGAGAAAGAATAGTGAAAAGAAGATAGCTTTCAATGTTTCCAAGGCAATCAAACACAGGCTCTCTGCTTTGCTTGTAAGCTGAGGTTCTGTACTCAAGAGTCATTAAGGGCAATTATGTTGGTCCCGATAATGGTGCTGATGTGGAGGAAGATCCGGCCCTTCGCATTACTCTGAGAGAAGAAGTGGATTGTGTGATGCTCTCTGGGAGCCACTGAATTGCCAGGCAATTCACAGGGTAGCCAGGCACAGTCCAGTGGCACAGATTTGGGTACATGGTGTTGCATCTTTTCACCATACCTTAGGAAACGCCTCTCACATGTATTTCGGACGTTTCTATCTTTGCATTTTTGGCCCAGAGAAAAGTACTCGGGGGTACCTGAGGAATCTGAGATACCACCAGAAAGCAAGGGTTTATTAGAATGCCAGAAGGTGAGGGCTGTAGCCACACAGAGATGAAATCTGACTTCTTTCAAAAGCTCGTGAACTTGGTGCTCCCTTCTACAGCTTTCAGTCTGCTAGTTAAAGGGCTCTCGGGATTCCATGAAGATACTACACAACTCTTCCCGCTGCATACGTAGAGACCTTCAGGCTTGGATATCTCCAGCTTCCTCTCTATCTTCCTGTCCTTTAAAATGTTTCATTTCTGTATTTGAAGTTCTAAGTTGTAGTCATTTACAAGTTACTACAGGAGTCTTCTCATGGATTGATGATTTTGTTTCCTGCACATTTAAATCTCTACTCCCTTCGAAGTTTAAATCTTCCACTCCTAGAGAATGTTCTTTCCATGTTTCATGGACTCAGATTAATACTTTTGAGTACTTGAAGGTCTAAGTCTCTACTGGGCTTTTTCACAAGTATTGTTGAATATTCCCCATCCTCTCTTTGAAAGTCATGAAAAATGCTCAGCCAGTCACCTACCATCAACATCACTTCTACTTGGTGTATTAGATCGGAGCAGGGAGGGAGGAAAGGAGGGAAGATTCCATTACTGGAATACATTCTTTTAAAAACGTAATCTGGTACCATGCTCAGTTATCTCCTCCAACTTTTTCATTATGTTCAAGGAAGCACTGGCACCTTTCACATCAACTCTCAGTTCTTTCACTTCCCAGGGATTCTCTGGCTACTTGGCTTCTCCCCACAAGGTGCTTTGGGCGATCTGCCTTTTTAGATGCTTGTTTCAGCAATCCAATTTTTCACTAGCTCTTCTTGACTGTGTTCATGAGCTTCCTTATGTATTTCACTAGCAGCGCTAAGAGAACTCACCCAGCTTTAAACAAGTTCTGGTAAACACTGAACTTAGCTAGATAATGGTAGCTTAAACCATGCTGTGCAATACTTCGGAGAAGGAATCTGATGATGCCTTGGAATCATCATAGTTTTATTTTGAAGCTGGTATTGAGAGCAGTTGTTCTTTGCTAGCTCATAAGCATAGAAAAATATGCAGTGTTTTCCTCAATTACTTAAATCTTTAGTATTTCTCTGGTTTGTTGGTGGCTGATAGCATGGAGTTTTTCTCTGAACTGTTTTCCAAAGCCTGTGTAAAACTTATTCAAGCCTATAATGCTGCCTCTATCTTTGTAATACTTAGTTTATGCCCTTAGGATTCAATACAGTCTTTTCTGACCCTGTGTTAGAGCTGGGTGAGTTGATTCCTCACGAGGAATTAATATTAAACAAAGTAAAGAATGAACTATTAAAAGGTAGCTTATAAATCAAGTTACACAAGTTTATGAGGATAAAATTTTGATATGGGACCCCCTAAAATTTTTTTTTCTGAAGCGTAAGTTCATATTAGTATGCAACTAGATGAAAATCAAACAACTAAAAAGACCTTTAACAAAGATGACAGATGGCTGTGTTAACTGAGGGGAAGGTGGCTACTGAACAAGATTAGTATAGACCCGTTCTCTTTTAACATCATCAGTGGTCAGGAGGAGGGAGAGAGCATCAGGGGATATTAATCTGCAGATGGCACTAGAGGAGATTTCTGCAAGCTGAGTATGAGTATTTGAGTGACTTAAACACCACTGAAACACTAGGCTTGAACTAGGAGAGGAAATTTGAATGATTTGAAATATAATTTAGATGTCCTTAAAAGAACAAGAGAAAGATGGCAAATGAAAGGTAAATTACAGAATCACAGAATCATTTCGGTTGGAAAAGACCCTTGGGATCATCGTGTCCAACCATTAACCCTACTCTACGAGTTCACCCCTAGACCATGTCCCCCAACACCACATCTAAGTGATGATTAAACACATCCAGGGCCGGTGACTCAACCCCCTTCCTGGGCAGCCTATTCCAATATCTCACCACTCTTTTCACAAATAATTTTTTCCTAGTGTCTGGTCTAAACCTACCTTGTTTCAGCTTTAGCCCATTCCCTCTGGTTCTGTCACTACTTACTTGAGAGAAGAGACCAGGTAGTTGTAGAGAGTGATGAGGTCTCCCCTCAGCCTCGCCTTCCTCAAACTAAAC
>WTSP01017892.1:0-18923 GCA_025331215.1 Actenoides lindsayi | reverse complement strand
CCTTCAGAAAGTGCAGTTAGTTAGAAGAACTGAGCTGAAAAGTAAAATTACTGAACAGAATTAGTTCTGTTCTCACTTCAACCAGGACATTGATCATTTGTTCTCATTACATGTTTTTTCAAAGTGTTAGATTAAATCCTTTCTTGGGAAAACTCTTCTAGTTTGTCTACCTGGAAGGTGAGATTGCCATTTTTCCAATTAGAATTATTTGGACAAGTACTGACTTAAAAAGTTAATTTAGTATCTTCGTATTTCATTTAAGAGATCAAGACATTGCTTTCAAAGAAAGCATTGACCTTGTTTGCAGAATGTGCCTGAGAGCATAAAAGAAACCAATAGACAAGGATTTTTTTAGTATATCTTCCATTGTTTAACATCCACTTTGAAATATATTTGACTGGATTTAATTCAAAAGGATATTCAATACAGTTTTCTTTCGTAATATATTTGCTTGCAGAACAAGTAAGTAGATGATATTCCTCCACTCATATTTAAACACATCTAAGGCTACGTTGCTGTTAACATGTTTAAGAGAGTCTGAACATTTGTGTGCTTTTAATCTTATATGAACAAAGTCTTACGTATCAATATATACATTTTGAAATATCAGCTATTTGGTTAGATTAATTCATACAGATTAAAATTAGTTAAGATATCAGTGATCAAGCAATCTGTTATGCTATATATCTCTTCCATAGTAGTTCTTGAACCTATTATCCAGTTTCAAAAAATGCAGGAGGCGAGAGGAGAGGAGAGGAGAGGAGAGGAGAGGAGAGGAGAGGAGAGGAGAGGAGAGGAGAGGAGAGGAGAGGAAGAAGAATGTGGGGAAATATGAAGAATACTAAGTCAATTTATAATATTGATTCAAGCTGCAGCTCAATAAAGCGACAATCAGCTTAATTACATGCTTCAACTTATTTAGGTACATTTTAGTTCATAGTAGAATCTCACTCAAGCTTCTGTTTGCATCTATAGAGGTATCACAGTTTGTTTCTGCAGACTAAACTGTGATTGTGTAGCCACAGAACTCCGTACCAGTCTTTCTGTCAAAATGATGAGACTAAAATTAAGGCTTTCTCTCCTGAGACAGTGCCAATTTTTAACAACTCTCGAACAATGAGAAATCTTTCCTCTTGCACCATTTCTTGCACAAGGATAATTCACCATACCTAGTTCATATATTTGTCTTTTTGCATCTTGTTTCTCAAATGTGTTTTCATCTATCTTATCTTTATGACTGTCTTCTCTGCCAGAGCAGGCAGTGCCTGGATATTTTGGTTCCAATGATAAGTATTTTAGACCTCCAAGACAGGAATTCTGTAATAACCAATACACAGACTTTATAATTTCAGAGTTATATATATAAAATTCATGTTTATGGCTAAAGTGCAAAGCTCAGCAACTTCTATTCATGGAGTTTTGTGCAAATATGTATATTTGAGAAACTACAGGCCAGTCAGCCTGACCTTGATCTCTGGGAAGGTAACGGAACATTCAAAGTAATTTCTAAACATGTGAAGAACAAGGAGATAATTAGGACTAGTCACTATGGATTTATGAAGGGAAAATCATGCTTAAACAGCCTGGTAGCCTCCTACAATGAAATGGCTAGGTTGATGGACAAGGAGAGGGCAGGAAATGTTGTTTATCTTGAGTTTTTCAATGTTTTTAACATTGTTTCCCATTAATTTTTCACATACAAATTGATGAGGTATAAACCAGATAAATGGACAGAAAGATGGACTGAAAACTGGCTGAACTGCCGGCTTCAGTTATTTGTGATGAGTGCACAACTGGAGGCTAGCTGGAGCCCAGTCCAGTGGAGTCCAGTCACTAGTGGAGTAACCAAGGAGTCTATACTGGGGCAATACTGTTCATCACCTTCATTACTGTCCAGGACAGTGGGACAGAATGTGCCCTCAGCAAATGATATAAAACTGGGAGGAATGGGTGATGTACCGTATAGATGTGCTATCATTCAGAGGGACCTCAGCAGGCTAGAGAAATAGGCTGACAGGAACTTAGAATAACCTTAGGTACCCAAACATGCTGGAGGATGACCAACTGGAGAGCAGCTTAGCAGAAAAGGACCTGGAGGTCCTGGTGGACAAGCTGAACACAAGGGAGTAATGTGGCCTTGTGACAAAGAAGATAAACAGCATCCTGAGCTGTATTTGGAAGAACATTGTCAGCAGGTCAAGGGAGGCCAACAGTGTTACAAAGGCTCCCTGGTACAAAAAAGACATAGACATACTGGAGCAAACCCAGTGCAGGGCCACTAAGATGGTTAAGGAAACTGGAGCATTTCATATGAGGAGAGGCTGAGTAAACTGGTACTATTTCATCTTGAGAAGAGAAGGTTCTGGGGGGCTTATTGTCACTGTATAAATCATATCATCATTGAATATCTCAAGTTGGAAGGGACTTATAAGGGTCATGAAGTCCAACTTCCTCACAGGACTACATAAAAATAAACCCTATGCCTAAGAACGTTGTCCAGACACTCCTCGAACTCTTACAGGCTTGGTGCCATGACCATTTTCCTGGGGAGCCAGTTTCAGTGACTGACTACCCTCTCCATGAAGAACCTTTTCCTTATGTCCAATCTGAACTTTCCCTGATGAAGCTTCATTCCATTTCCTTGTGTCCTATCCCTGTTCACCAGAGAGAGGAGATCAGCACTTCCCCCTGCTGCCTCCCTTGAGGAAGTTGTAGACTGTGATGAGATCATCCTTCAGCCTTCTCTTCTCCAAGCTGAACAAACCAAGTGACCTCAGCTGCTCCTTGTAACTCTTGCCCTTGAGACCTTTCACCATCTTGATTGCACTCATCTGGCCACACTCTAATAGTCTGATGTCCTCATATTGAGGTGCCCAGAACTGTGCACAATACTCAAGATGGGATTTCACCAGTGCAGTGTAGTGTGGGACAATCACATCCCTTGACCAGCTCCTGATTGGAGTAAAGAAGACAGAGCCACTAGTTCCTTACTTGTGTCCTGTGACAGGAAAAAAGGCAACATAAAACCCCCTGAAATTGAGGAAATTCCATTTAAATGGAAACACACAAAATTACTGTGAAGGTGGTCAAACACTGAAACAGGTTACTGGGCAAGGTTGTAGAGTCTCCAGTCTCAGAGATATTAAATCTGATCATGGTTCTGGACAATCTGCTTTATCTGACCCTGCTTTGATGAAGGGAGTTGGACTAGATGGTTGTCAGAAATCCCTTCCAACCTTCATGATTCTGTGATTCTGATCTACAGGTCAGTTTTGCATTCATTTTGAACAAATTACAGCTCTCAAGGAAATTTATCCATCTTTCACCATTTGTTTTGTGCTAAATAGCAAGACACATGTGAACCTAGATTTGACTCTGATATTCAGAAATATAATATAGGACCAAAAGCATGATGGTTCTGGGGCAGACCAAAAGTCCCATCTCATTTATTAACTGCCACCTGACAGAGAGCAGAGTCAGATGCTAAGCAGAAAAGTACAAGAACAGTCAAGCCTACAGTACCCTCCCTTGGTGTACACCAATTTGCTATATTCTCTCTTTATTTTTCTTGACATCCAAGGCCCTTTCATAAATGCTAGATAGGATTTTGAAGCCCACATATAGAAGCATGCGGATGACAAAGAGATGGGAAGGAAGTGAGGTGTAAGGAGGGAATAACACTCTGATGAATTCCTCCCGTGCAAAGTAGCATATAATCAAAAGACTAAGATGACATACGCTTTGAAACAGTGATCATTCAAATTATTGCATGCTATGTTCTTTGATGGTGGTTTTCCATCATCTGACCTGCACAGCTGTGGAATGGGATTTACTGAGCCTCAGATGAGTATCCTAGTGAGTTGGTCTCTGCATGAGAAAGGTGTTCCTTTTCTTTTGGATGCTGGAGTTTGGAAGTACTACTTCTTAAAAAGAACATTGTCCTTTATTCCCTTTATCTGCATGTTAAGTCTACCTTTTTTAAATGGAAGAATGGTCTCATTATATGATACCATATTTGAGGAGTTCAGTTACAGATTTTAAATGCTTATGATAAAATACAATTCTAATTCAGTAGTCCCAAATTTGTGGTTCCTGACTTTTCCACTTACCAGAAACTTTAATCTACACTGATCCCTTTACATGCTTTCCTCTTTGTAGATGAAAGTCAGACAGGGCTTGTTAATTTTAGTAGCAATCAGATTCTATATAGATGTGTCATAATCTAAAGTTTCTATTACAAAATCTATGTACATAGTACCAGAATGCTTCCAATTCAGCTCCAGTTATACCTCAAACAATATAAAAGCCAAACTGTAAGAGAACACTTGGAGGCTTATTGTCATAGATCACAAAAATGTTATCAGTTAAATTATTTATTTTGTCCTAGTCAAAGAAATATGATTGAAGCTAATTGATAATCATATAATTCTGTGCATATATTCAGCAGTACTACATTGTAGTATGTGTTCAATAATCTCAGTCCTGAATCAGAGCTGACCTTAATGGTCAAGCTAGGCAGGTTGTTTGGTGCGGTTTTCTGAATGTCACAGGAGATGACTTTCCAAAGGCAGAACGATGATGTTTAGGCATATGAATGTTTATGTGGCACCAGGATGAATGCAGCAAAACAGGCATGAAGTTATGCCAAGACACAAAGTTATGATTTCGCATCATAATCGTAAGACATTGTGAGTGCTGGTGGAAGCACTGTTTTCATACCAACATGCATCCAGTTCCCCTTTCCGTGTAGAAGACCTCAGATAGGATTATTCATAGAGAGCAAATATATATGTGATGAAGTTATTAGAACTGTTTCCTGGATATGGGAGTAGCTTATTGGGTCTGCTGTGCATCTTTAACAGCATCATAAAGTTTCTTGTATGCAATTAATTATGCAGTTGCAAGCTGGCATTGAAAAGATTATCACAAAGCAAATCAGTATCTTCATTTACTGTCAGATTATATAATAAAGTTGACACACATTTCTAGACTTAAAGGTTTTTTTTTCCTAACATAAATCTTTCTAATATAAATATTCTCCAAATACTGTTTTAATATAAAAATACTAAAATATCTGCTAGTGAATTAATATTCACTATGAAAGAGCACATATTATTGTAAAAAGTTTTGAAAAGTTCTACATCACTGCTCTAACAGTTTTGTCTGCAAGCTGGTTTCCTTTCCATCTTCCTGAAAATTACAAATAAATGGAATGATTCCTGAGTAGAATCACAAAGCTCATGGCAGTGTGTACTTAACATGATATATGAATGCCTCAGACTTCTGCTGCCCTGAGGCACTGATTCTGATTTTTATAATAGCACTATTAGTAAGACAAAGCAATGTGATACCCTTCCATAACTTGATCCTTTAAAGTCTGTCTTTAAGAGTCTTTAGCATGACAGATACTCACTAAAACAACTTGGCAGCTCAAAAACCTTAGAATATTGAGCTGCAAGAAAAAGATGGAGGTATGAAAGAAGACACTCCCTCATTCTTTGTACATATTGCAACATATCCTTGCAAAACATGAACTTTCCAGGAAAAAAGCCACATTCATGTTAAACCCAAATTGTTGCTCTGTCAGGGCAGTCAGTACCATACCTCTCAGCAGAAACTCCGAAGAGAAGAGAATATATCAACAGAAGAAAAAGCATTATACTCAGTTTTCTTTCCTATCATGAGAGTAATCATATTTAATAACATTAAACATTATAGTTTAATAGCACACAAATACTGAAAGTTTGTACACAGTCGCTTATTAATTCTGGTTTTTAAACTCCTAGTTCTAGATGACCTCAAGAAGAAGTAATAGATCTACATTAACACAAGATCACCCAAAAATTTTTCCCATAAACTGTTTCATTCTCCTAGCATGTCCATCACAGTACCCTTAGTGATTTCTGAGGAGTTGCTATAAATTGAGGAACGATGCCAACAGACAGCAAACAACTTTTTCTCTTTAGGGGTAAAAAACCCAAACCCATGTTCATCTAGCACCTAAGAATACCATTGTGCCTGATCAAAAGTTTCAGCAGATTTTTTTTCTTTCCAGAACTCAGGGTGTGGTTATTGCTTTTGCCTACTGCATACATCAGTAATCTGAATTACTGTAGGATAGAGAACGTATACTCAGTGTGCACAGACAGATACACAATTACATTATCTGCATTTTCTCTATGATTAAGAAAGAAATCAAAAGCCAAGTGGTTTGTAATGTGAGAACTGCACAGCAAGTGGAGCAGGATGTTCAGGCTGATGGTGGCTGGTGTCCTGCTAGCTTTGACAGAAGGCTAAGTGATCATGGAGCTAGCTCCAAAAACATCTATGCAGGGATAGATGTGATGTAATATTTAGGATGACAAAATACAGAGGGACTTTGCACGACATTTTTTTTCACTCCTACCAGAGAAGCAACGGGTTCTGAAGGGATGGATTGGGGCAGAAGAGTGTTAGGAAAAGAACTAAGGAAAAAACAGAGAAATTAAGTCCTGGGCTCCTTGATTACATGCCACTCACTGTTCAGGAAAAAGACATAGATCTTAGAAATACTACTGGGGGAAATTCTTCTCAGTGAAATAAGGATAGGTAGTCATGATATGGTTTGGGTTTGTAGTAGCCTCTGTTGCTTTATGGAGAACTCTCATTCCTCTAGAGAATAAGGCAAATGCCTTCATAATTCAAGACCCACTGACATCTGCGTTTGACTGACAGGCTGGTAGAACTCTGAAAAGTCAGCTGCCCTCTGTTGCTAGTGAACAACATGAGAGGTCTTAGAGCTGATATTTGACATATCTGGGGACAAATCTGTCTCATAGCAGGCTGCAGATACCCATCATGGTGTTGTTTAGTGTAAATCTCTGCTTGAGAGGTCCAGGAAAGTCAAAGGTGAGTATATATGATCCAGGGAAGCAGATGGTCTCTTGCCAGACCCACTCTTTCAAATCTTCCAAAGAATGAATGGTGAGCACAAGCAGTGAGTATATTCATTTGCTTTACTCTCCTGCTATTGTGGTTTAAGCACAGCAAGCAACAAAGCACCACACAGCCTCTTGTTAACTCCTTCCAGACAGTGAGATGAGAAGGAGAAAAAACAACTACCAATTACTGATACGGATAAAGGTGTTTTGGAGTTAAAAAGGTGCTTTGCCAGTTTAAATATGTTTGAATAGTGAGAATCAAACCCAAAAAACTAAACCAAGACTTTCCTTCCCTTCCTTTTTCCAAACTCAGCTTCACTCCATTCCCAAGTCTTCTACTTCTCCCTGCTCAAAACAGCACATGAGGAAGGGGAATGGGGAGCTGGGACCATGGGGAGGAGATCACAGCAGCCCCAGCCGCTCGTCACAGGGGCCACCCCTGTAGCCCTCCACTACTCAGATCTTGACATCTACACCTGAGAAACCCATTTAGCCTCATAAAGATTTTTTTGATTGTATGTAGTCTTAGGTCACTAATTTTGCTTGCTAAGAGCATAGCTGTGAGTATGCACATTCAGGATCAAGAATGCATTGTTTTCCCCTATTCCTGAGCTACTTTAGCTGTATGTTGAATCTTAGACATACTGAGTTTGATCCTACTTGTTGCCATTAACTGTTTGACAGAGTTGTGATATATTGCTCTAATTTATTACTTTTTCATGGCAGTTTTGGCAGTAATTTGTTAGCAATATACCTTTTAAGATGACAGTTCAAGGAATAGAAACTGGATCAGCTTGTAGCACATATGGAATAGCTAGATCTACCCAGTCTTTGTTGTCACTCATCAACTACCCACTGGGAATTTCCTTCATATTAAGCTCAGAATTTGCAATGGCAGTATGGATGAAGTAGCCCTGTTGCAACGAGTTGTAGCTCTAGCGACCTCAGAGGTGGATGAAGAGGCAGGGTGTATAAGCAGCTATCTGTTTCCATTGAACTGTTTAGCAGGGTGACAGGAAAACAAGAATGGTGAACTGGGTTTAGCTAACTTCTGGCAGTTGAGAATGATTCTTTCTTGTCACTGCCGATTACTAGCCTGCATTGAGATACTTGTCCTTTCTGATTTAGCCTTACTTTCTTAGTTTCTCATAGACTGCAGTTATAGCTTCATGCCTTGGACTGTTTTGCTTGTTTTGCTCCCTAGATGTAAGTCAGGATCATGCCTTTTATTATGTCCACTACTGTCACATTCAATGTGATAAAAAGTATATATACATAAACACCACATGCCTCAAAGTCCATAATCCTCAAATAAAAATATTTTTGTTCTTTTTTTTTCATTTATTGTGCAGAAGATAGGGCCCTTTAACACTTCAGTTCAGTTATTAATCTAGATGTGTATAGGAAAACTACACAATTAATTAGATTAATGTACTGAAGAAAACTAAGCCTGTAACACCTTGAAGTCCCATCTTTCTACTCGACTTTTAAAAGCTACTAAAAATGTAACTGTGGAATCAAGTCAGCAGGAAAAACCCAGTGACTACTAAACTGTTCTTTTTTTCATTATCAGTTAAGAAATTACAGATAATTTTAATACAGTTAGGTTCCCTTTCAATGCCAGTGGAAATGCTGTGCCACACATTGTCTTCTGAGGTATGTTATCAGGAATATGTCTGCAAACCTATTAACTTCAGTGGGCTTTACAGGAGCTGACTGGAGCTTATGGTCCAGGTCTATTGGTGAGGGAGGAAATACAGAAATGGAGTTGTTCTCTTTTAGTTGGGTTGACTTTGTGGGAAAAAAAGGATTAAAAACTGCGCACATGTATTTTTCCTCCTGAAATCAACAAACAGTTCTGAGTAGATAACACAAGGTGTATCTTCCAATTAAGACAGTGGCAGTTTAACAGCCGTTCTTTCTGAATAGGATAGCATTTAAAATCAGAGAAAATTAAAAAAATAACAAAGTTTAGGATAAGGTAAGAATGTTTAAGATGAATATCCTGTCTCTTTCCTGTTTTATTGATTGTTCTATTAATAGCAATATAACAGTCTATTTGCCTTTTAGTTTAAGTCTTTCATATTGGTCAATCAAATATGCGTGGCATTCACATCTAAGGATATAAAAGTACCATGTATATTCAGGCAGCTTCTTAAAAACATTGCATTTATAAGAGGGAAAAAAAAAAGATTAAATATATATTCATCAGTTTCTATCTGTTTTAAACTATGAATATGAATGGATTTGTTCTTAAAGAGTAAAATGTAAACATATTTTTAAATAAACAGAAAAGTAATTTATTATAATCGTGTCATTTGGAGGTTTATTTGCTTATTTGAATCTTGGTGTTCCTCAAGTCCTCAGCACATTAATTTATTTCGGAATAATATTTTTTTGTGCATTGATTAAAACTTTGACCTACACACAGACAAGAATAACAAGAATTTACAGTATTAGTCTAACTTAATTCAGTTGGAGTACTTGCAATGATAATTACCCAGCAGTCAATGACATTAAAAAAATGCACATTTTAACAGTATTATACAAAACAGCAAACAATTTTTAAGCATTCAAAAATATATAAGAATGTTCTGAACTTGACAAATGATGTATTGATACGTTCGAATTCTACATTTAATTGTATTTGCAAACATCTGTTTCTGCAATGAAAAAAGTTTTACCTGAAAGTAAAGAAAAATTGAAATAGCTTAGAAAAAAAAAAGTAAAATTATTACATCTGTCACAATATATGCTTTGAATTATCTAGACAATACAAAGAAAAGCAAAGTAACAGGAAAAATAAAATCATAGCTATTAAAAAATATTTACTTCCTTTTCACAGAAGCTTAGAATAACTTAGGCTGTAAGGAAAAAAAGCTTTATCCTTCTCACTTGCACAGACAGTCATTTCACTATAAAACACTGTAAGTTTGGTCAAACATGCTTTTTCACTGATAAATCCACATAAAATCTTCCTAATTAACATCACATGCCTGGAAATGAACTCAAGGAGGAGGTGTTTTGTGATTTCTCCAAGGACTGAGATGAAGCTGACTGGCTCACAGGTCCCTGGATCATCCCTTTTGCATTACTTGAAGATAGATTAATCTAATATGATTCTCTTTCCAGTTATATGGGACCCTCCCCATTTATTTCCTCTCCTTGTAAGACCACAATAATAGAATATAAATTTTAACAGTTGCTATGCTAATATCCTATTAACACAAAGGTAACTCATTTACAGAATCTCCATAAGCAATGGCAGAAGGTAATATAACCATGGAAACAACCAAGACCTGCCTTAGATATTCTTAAAAGCAATATAGGTTTCCTTGCTCATTTAACTTTTCTCGGTATTCCCTTGTGTCTTTTCAGTTCTTTGCAGCTTTATTTATGTTACAGTACAAGTAGAGAGAATTGATAATGGGCAAAAAGATTTCAGGTAGAATATTTGTCAGTTGTGATTGAATACCAAGGAATTAGGTAACGAAAAATGCTATTTATACATTACTTTATTCACTATATAATTTAGAAATTAGCTAACTGATTCATTATAATAAAATAATCTCTGTATAATAAAGTTTTAAACCAGCAAGAATAAAACCACTGGATTGTGCTGCTGTCTTTAAATCTGATATTCTTCAGTCTATCACTGATAAAGCAACCTATTTGAATCTCAGAAGTTTTCTGTTGTAGGATTTATATATAACTTAACATTCACACTGATATGAATATTATGCTTGCTTACTAGTGAGTTGCTGCCATGGTGTTTTTTTCTCTGAAGAAAGACCTGGTGTTTTCATACATCTTTATGCTTTTATTTCTGTTCAGTATTATTTGATTTTATTGAAGATAATTCTTACTATAACTCAAGGCCTAGGATTTCAAAGGCACTATACAAATACTTTGTACATCTCTATCAGATAGATCAATAGTATTATCCCTGTTTTGCAAGACAACAAATTGAGAAAGAAGTGTTTCAGTTTGGGTTTGGACTCATCTCTTTCAAGTCCTAATAAAAAGACATCTTTGTCCTCAGTCAGTTTTAAAAGTAGATGAATGCGGATCTTGAATGCCAGTGTTCAAGACAGTAAATTGCAGGAAATGGGCAACATTTATTCCTTCTTGGGTTATCACCATAATTAGTTTGTTTCAACAGGAAAATTCCAAATGTCTTTTTGACTTAAATTTATTGATCATATTACTATTGGTTCTGCAGATTAGCCATCTTTGTGATTATGATATAAGACAATGATATATATTACAGCTTCTGCCCTACAGAGGTGTCTAGTCTGTAAGAGTCAAAATTAGGATTCAAGAGGTCTTGGATATCAGATGTCTATTCAGGCCTTTAGAACAGCCAATTTATTAAAGCAAACAAATGCAGAAATGAACATTACTACTATAGAATTCAGGCTACTTGACACCCACTCTTAAACATTAATAAGATCCCCTCTCAGTCTTCTCTTTTCCAGGCTAAACAGCCTCAGGTTTCTCAGCCTTTCCTCATAAGAGAGATGTTCCAGTCCCTTCATCATCTTCATAGCCTCCGTTGGACTCTAGTATTTCCCTGTCCCTCCTTTATTAAGTGAGAAGCACATGTCCTTTTGAAAAATGCTACCTTAGGACATTTTTTTATCAAGCACGATTCTGTACTACTCCTACATATCAATGCCTATATTCCAAACATCCAAATGTACACCAGCCTATCCACAAGTTAAGACCTATTCTGTTTCAATAAAACAGAACTATCTGAAACTATGTGTAAAGATATAAGTTTGAATAATTTGTCCATATTTTAGTCTTCTCTTCCATTTTTAGATCTCTCTCATCCTCTCATATTCCTATGTATTGCTAAAAGCACCCTCCTCTGTGGAAATAGTAAAACTATGAGAATTGTAGTAATACCATGAAAAAAAGAGATAATGGTTAAAAAGCTTTACTATTTATGTATGGAAACACCTAAATGAGGACTGATCTTTTTTTCTGTGGGTAGTAAAACAACCTATGAAAAATAATGAAGGAAGCTAAAATAGATAATAATAAAAAATATTTAAAGCACACCTGTTATTTGAAGGTCCAGGAATATGGCAAAGGAAGAGGACTACTGTGGTAGCGCCAGTGATGATGATGATGACGACAACAGAAAACTAAATAGAACTCTCAGAACAAAGGTTGATATGTCAAAACTGTGGCAAACTGTTGGAGAGGGGTTTTACGAGGTCATTTACTTTGTTGAACTATGAAAGGGTGAAGTAACTTTTAATACGGCGCTTGATGTCTCAAGTTAGCACTGTCAAAGCTTTCTGAGCTCAGTGTTAGAGAATATGAACTGTGAAACTAGAATTGTTGACAGCTGAAAAATTCATGTCGTAAAATTCATGTAAAATTCATTTCATAGGTTACTATTATCTTGAAAAATGCACTGCAGTATCTCTGTTTAAATGGGAAAATCTTGGGAATGTGGGTCTGTCAAAGACCACCCAGGTCATTGAATTCAACCCTGATAGTTACTGGTTTGAGAAATCTTTCCTCAAAATAAGTCCACAAACTATCTGCTTTAGCTGTCCTTTCACTTAATAGATTGAACAGGCAGGTATCACCACTGTCACCTAAGCTTAAGCATAAAAAATTTCAGGATTACATTGTGACACAGGAAAAAAGCAGGATGTCTTAAGGCATTCCTCCAGATCACAATTTCCTGAAATAAAGCTAGAAAAAATGTGCATATACTCTATACCAGGTGTGAGTTATAAACCCTCAAATAAATATAAACCAAACAAACATTTAAGATAGTCATTATTAGGGAGATAAAATATCAATATTAAAATAAAATAAAATCTGACATTAAATAAAGTGAAAACTGCTAATGAAGTTGGGAAGTATGAGTTTCGTAGATTGTGTCATATGCATACACAAACATGTATTTGACACCTCTCTTACAAAATCAATAAACTGACATGATCTAAATATGTAAACCGGGCATCTTTCAGTCAATCATTTTAGATTGACTCGCCTGACTCCTTTAGTAAAAACAATCCCGGAAGTCTAATAGTAGAGGCATACTCTTCCCACCAACCACACTATGTCAATCTGCTCCCATGCAAGTTCTGTGATCAACCGTGCTAATTATTGTCTTACATTTAAAATATGATACAGACCAACAATTTATAGTATTTGATGAGGTACCTGTGGTACTGTAGAACATGAGTATAACATTTTCATTCTCATTAAGCTGCAATTTTAAATTAACATACCGAGATACACCTTTAGACAATCTAGAAGTGAGACCAAATAAAGATTTTTGTTCAGTGACAGAGGAGATTTATTTTATTGTGTGCAAACCATGACAAATTCCATTAGCATATTTTTGCCTGGGAGGTAGAAGAAATATTCAGTAATTTCATCTTGACTTTTTTTTTTTTTTTTATAGGATTCTTCAAGCTAGAATAAAACTGTCTTTTAAAATTTTCAGTCAATGAAAATAGCTTTTTTTTTTTTTTTTTACAGCATTTAGTTCAGAAAACACTGGTGAAGGGTTCACATTACCTCACTTGAGCTGAAATAACATCTTGAAAGAAATAAGCACTGATTTTTACCTATATTTACAAACACTGAAATGCTTATCAAAACTGCTTCTAATTAGAACCACAAAAGCACAGCTTTTTTTTTTTTTTTCCTTTCTTTTCAAGAGTTCTGTGAGAAAATTAGAAGACAACAAATGAGCAGCTAAGTTACCAGATTTGTGCAGGCAACAGTAGCGACTTTTTTAGAGAAAAGTAATTACAGGATATCCCCATGGCAGATGGGTTTCACATCACTAAAGTGATGATGTTGTACATCAGCTCTGGCATGCAGTGCGGGAAAGATCACTTGCCTCAGGTGTCGTAAAGCTTGTTCATCATTTAGATCACTCTGGAATTTGGTTAATTCACCACTCACTCTCTAAAGGCCTTCAAGGAGCTAGTAGATCAGGGAAAATTCAACCCCTCTAAGTTTTTTAATAAAATAAAGTCAGTGAGGATGGACAGGTTGGAAGCCTTAAAAAGTACTACTTATCAAGTTCATTTTATGAAGAAATCAGATTTCAGAAAAGCCTCCCTCTACATCCCACCAAGTAAGTGTAATAAACTTTCTTTAATTGTGGCCTTCGGAGAAAGTCATGATTTGTATATTTTACGTTGCTTTAAGGACAAGTCAGGTGCTGCTAATATTGCTAGTTCCCATCTGAAGAGTTTAGAAATCATTATTCTTGATTTATATGTATGATATATTACTGCTGACTTGGTCTTCAGAGACTTGCTTTCATATAATCAGAACAGCATTACATACCTCTTAACTTCTCCAGGCATTTCCATCACTTAAAACTTCAGTCAACTTGTGTGTGAAACAGAAAGCAGGGTAAGGGAAATGAAATCTGGGTAGCAAAAAAATTTGTGTAGAATGATTTTAACATATTTAACACATTTGCTTTATCATATCTTGTGTTTTACATAACCTTTCTCCTTAACACTCTCTGAGGATTTACAATTTGTGGTTTTATTCTTTCCTGTAAAATATTCTGCTTCATGGCCCTAGTGGGAAAAATCTTTAGCTGAGCTGTTTGTCTTTCAAAAACAGAGAGAGCCATGAATGAAGCTTCATGTCTACCAATGTTGAAGAAGGTGGAGTTCCTAGCTCTAGTCTAGTTAGTAAAGGAGATCATCATAGACTCCAGAGACAGAAAACCCCAAATATCTGGGCCAGAGGAAGGAAATCCACTACTCTAAAATTGTATTAATGGTTAGAAATAGATAAACTCACTTGTAGAAGTACTTTCAACCTCTCAAGCTGTTTGTAGCAGTCCTTATAGACAGTTAACATGACATGCTTTTATTCCTTTTCAAGGCTTCAATAAATTTCACTGGCTTCCCCTGCCCATCCTCTAGGAAGGCAACCCTTGTTCTATGAATCACTAAGCTAATAACAGGTTTCTGTCTGGACCTCAAGAATACTGCCTTCATCCAACATCACCTGATTTGATCTCTTTCCATATGTAACCTCTTATCTGAATAGAATTTTATCTGAACAGACCATTCAAAATCTACCTCCTGTTTCCAACATCCAGATAACCCATCTTCTAGAAACTAAACTTGACATGTTCCCTTGTTTTTAAAAGCAAATAGATAAATTCTGACAAGTCTGATATTGTGAGACAGCAGTATCTCTCCATTGTGGGACAAGAATACAATGATTAATCTTCTGTTCTATGCATTCTGACCAGTAGATAAACATCTATAAATGCTGGTTGATTTCAGGACTGTTGTTATCCCTCATTTGTGTAATAGGTTTCTAGACTATGATATTGACTCTTGTGTTTAAATTTCTTTAAACAATACTGTAATTTGTTGACAGAATTTCATGTCATTCTTTCAGAATCTGAATTAAGGTTAGGTAGAAAACACTCTTCTACTTAATATTCTTTCCATCTTTCTTGAATGTCCAGCCTTTACTTTTTCCATGGCAGGTCTCAACAAGACAATTGCGTCCTGGGCTGCATCAAAACAAGCATGACCAGCAGATTGAGGGAGGTGATTCTCCCCCTCTACTCTTTTGTGAGACCCCACCTGGAGTTCTATGTTCAGCTCTGGGACCCCTAATACAAGAAGGACATGAACCTGTCGGCAATGGCCCAGAGCAGGGCCACAAAGATTATCAGGGGGCTGGACCACCTACCCTGTGAGGACAGGCTGAGAAAGTTGAGGTTGTGCAGTCTGGAAAAGACAAGGCTCTGGGGAGACTTTATAGTCATCTTCCAGTACCTAAAGAGCACCTATAGGAAAGATGATGACTCTGTCAGGAAGTGTAATGGTAGGACTAGGAGTAACACTTTCAAACTGCAAGTGGAAATTTAGATTAGATGTAAGAAAGAAGTTCTTCACTGTGAGGGTGATGAAACACTGGAACAGATTGCCTAGAGAGGTGGTAGAATCCCCATCTCTGAAAGCGCTCAAGGCCAGATTGGATGGGGCTTAGAGCAACCTGATCTAGTGGGAGGTGTCCCTGTCCATGGCAGGGGGCTGGAACTAGAATATCTTTAAAGTCCCTTTCAACCCAAACAATTGTGTGATTCTATTATTCTATAAAATATTTGTTCAATTAAGATATTTATATTAGTCATTTTCTTATGTTTCATTGCTTCTGGGTTTTGCTGCAGAATGAATGTTCCAAACCTGAGAAAATAAAATTATTTTGCAATGAATCTTTCAAACTGTGTTGCAAATACACTGTTTTAACTCAAGTGTATGCTGCATAACAGTAGGAGAAATGGTTCTGTGTACATCCAAGGAAAAAAAGTAAAATTCTTAGTTCCTTGTATATATGTCATTCATTTAAGATTGATGGCAAGTCTGTGTGCGTAAACACTTTATGAGTGGACCCTTAAAGCATGCTCAGGAGGAAGCTGTGTAGTCATTTAAAATTAAAACACAGCTTCGTCTTGGCCATTAGTCAAGATCAGGCATCTTGGGAGGCTTCCAGTTTCACAAAGTAAGTCGTGTGAAAGTCCTTTAAAGCAACTCTGTCTTAGAAAAGATCCAAACAAGTAATGCTTTGATCCATAAATCATCAGAGAAAGTGAAGAATGGCAATCTTAACTTTATATTTAACAATAGTGTCTGATCTGAAAAATCAAGGTGGGGTGAATTCAGAAAAACATCTGTTGTGTCTCAGGATGTAGCCCTTTGAAATACCTATTTTAGCATCTGAACAAAAAAGATCATTTTTTTAAAAAGCAGAACATAAATATTAAACTATTATAAATAATGAAGAATAACATATGTTTGTGTCTCAGAATCCTCTTCAAATTCTTCTAAAATTCTTTAAATTGTGAACAATTTCCCATGCAAATAAAAATGAGTGTTAAGATTGTAGTATGTAACACATGCTAGTTCTGTGACTGGTTAATTCCATGTGCTAGTGCTATGGTGTAATTGGGATGAAAGGAATTCTTCCTGCGCCTTGTACCTGTGTGATTTTTCTACAGGTCTTCTTTGACGTTGATCCTCACTGTGGTCATGTCAGTCTGCTGCGTTTTTTTCAGTGTTACAAAAAAGGACCTGCAGCGATGTACTTTTTCCCAGAGTACTGCAAAATTGCCTTTCTCTTGCATGTGGCCTTAACTGCAAAATGATCATCAAATCCTAATTGCCCTCTCTTTATGAAAAATAATGATCCAAAAGTTTTACTGTGCTAATATTCAAGATGGTAAAACAGAAGTAATGTTTTTTGGTTTATAAGCAAAGTCTGATGTTTTAAAGGTCTATCTGAAGTCACTTAGGAGATCTGCACTTATTACACATCTGTCATGTAGTTCTTTCTGTGGCTCAGCATGCCTATTTTCCACCACTCCAAAGGCTTTTTCATTAAGAGAGAAGGATGAAGGGACCAGTATGCTATTGACCACCAGAAAAACATACATAGCCAAAGCTAGCTTTCTGTCTCTATGTGGCAACCTCTTGCTCAGCAGATAGGAAGGAATGACTAACAGCTTGTGTGAATTGCCCTGGTCTGTACAGGGTAGTGAAGAATCTGCTCTCTCCTCTTTCCCAGGAGCAATGTTGTGAGTATTATCAAGCATTACATAGTCTCTAAAACCACACAGGAGTTTAGTTCATGAAGGAATAGGCACCTGAACAGTTTACTAATCCAGAAAGTCCATTAAAATGTGTACAATAATCCTGCTGAGAACTCAGCTTGTATTTAGTGTCTTCTATTAATATTAATCTTTTTCATGCTGGGTGGATGAGGAAATGATAGTCATTTCTCAGTTGAATGGTATAAGTTTGTGATATCTATTTTCTTCCAAAATCTTGTATACTAAGAGAAATGTACTTTTTAAAATTGCATAATATGAGGAAAAAAAAAGTTGAAGTACAGCCTCAAGTCTCTCATATGCTTAAACTTATATCCTAATACATCTTTTGGAAAGATTTAAAGAACACAATATGGTCCATTCCTTGATGTGAAAAATAATTTCCTGGACTTTTTTGTGGAGAAGTTCTTCATAACACCTCTCGCACCTTATCAGTGCCATCTGTGGAAGTCAGGTTGAGGCAAACTGATGTATAAATTGAACCTGTATCTTCTGCTGGATTTATATACTGGAAGACAACAGATGGTAAATTGTGCAACAGACACCACTCATCTGGCAGTCCGAAACCTGAATTGTCAGTCAAGATCCATCTTTAAGGAGGTTTAGCAGCAGAGTGTAAGTCTGAAGAAGAGGTGGTCATTCCCTTTCAATTTCTATGTCCTGACTTAGTTCCTATTTAAAGGGAGTTTTTGAGTGGTTGTATGGCCTTCCCAAATTCCCTAATTTTAGCCCTACTTCAAAAAAAGCATCCACAAGTGGCTTTTGTTCTCTCACACACTTCTGTACAGCAGAGACAGAACTCAGGAACCCCAGAGAGAGACTCGGGAAGTGTCATTTAAGTGTACTGCCTAACTTGCTGTAAGCTACTTAATTCTCCCTGCTGTAATCCTGTTTGTGTGACAGCTATGAGTAAAGGGACCTCTCTGTACTGGAAGAGTGGGTCCATGTTCACATAAAAAAATTATTATCCAATGTTTCAAAATTATTATGCAGTTTCATAATGTCTTCTCAGAAAATTTCATTTCAGCTCTGCACAGGTGACAATTTCCCCCCTCTCCCTGTGTTAGATAGATTTGCAAATGTAATATGAACGCTGGGCTTACTGCTGTTTTGTGCACACAACTGATGGTCTCTTTGAAACTTCTTTCCAAACAGGTAAGACGGGAAAATACACAGACATAGTATAAGTGACATTCATTAGCAGAGACAGAATTTCAGGCCTTTTTCTCTGAAGAAGCAGGTTATGAAGCAGCTGTAAATATGATAGGATCCAATTTCATCCCATTTACCTCTGTAGTGGGTCTGGCTGAGCTGCTTTTCCCCATCCAGCCCTCATGCTGCAGTACTGGGAGCTGGAGGGTGTTGAT
>WTSP01017891.1:3739-14665 GCA_025331215.1 Actenoides lindsayi | reverse complement strand
CCTGCCCATGGCAGGGGGGTTGGAACTAGATGATCTTTAAGGTCCCTTCCAACCCTGACAATTCTATGATTCTATTATGTAACAGCCTACATTTACCAAATTTCTACTTGAAGATGTGAGTAGTTTAAGTCCACACTGTACTCCATATGGAAGCTTATACCCATGAAAAGTCCAAATCTGTTCTGTCCCCGTGTGACAAGAAAACAAGCCCTTGATCAGGCACAGGAATGAAGAGTATTGTGGAAATAGCTAGTGAGAAATTTTCAGATCTCTGCTGCCCACAGTTCACTAAACAACCATGATTTTGACACCTGTCACTACCTATCCTTTCAGCAATACCAATGAGTCTTCAAGGAGCATCTTGGATGATGCTCTTAGTCATATGTTTTAGTTTTAAGTAGCCATGTAAGGAGCAGGGAGTTGGACTCAATGATCGTTATGAGTCCCTTTGAACTTCAGGTATTCTGCTATTTCTGTGATTCTGCAAATCTTACACTGGGTCATTTGCAGGAGCTTTGCCAGTGCAGATCAAAGGCTATAATGCTATTAATTTCCATTTTACAAGCTCTTCTTCTGATTGTGGCCTCAAATCCTTCAAGTCCAGTAAGAGTAATCACCTGCACAACTCTACTCTTCTATTCTCTTTAGTTATCAGTGAACTAACTAACTGGTATTTTCTCAGATGCTGTTTGTGTACGTTGAAAAAGCAGATATTGGCACAAGTTATCCAACACAGACTTTGTCTTATGGAAGAAGCATCTTTTTAGCTGATCCGTATTGTCAGAAACACAAACCACTGGCAAAGCCATGTGTAGCACCTGCAATATTCACACAGAAGAGCCTGAGTGCCTCACAAAACCTTGCCTCATCATCAAAAACCTGTACCTCATCACTATATGTCTGGGTCGTCTTCGATTTTACAACATCACTTTTATGGCAAGTCATGTAAAAATAAGTGTCCTGTGACCTGATTTTAAATAGACACTGCTGGAAACTATAGTGATTGTGATTGAAGAAGTTCACTTTAACAAGGTCAAAGAGCTTCATTCTCCATTTTTAAAGCAATGGAAAATTTGAACTGATAGATGTGGAGCAAAGTGATTTGAAAAGAGGCTGAGGACCTGGTGAACAAGCTGAACCAAGCCATCAGTCTACTGTTGTGGCAAACGAGACCACATGCTGGGCTGCATTACAAAGGTGAAGCGATGTGTTGATCAGGCAGCATCTGAAATGTTGTGTCATCTTTTGCACCTCCAACTCCAAGACAGAAACCCATAGATTGGGAAAAGTCTGGGGGAGGTAGGGCCACTAAGATAGGAAGCTACAGCACAGTGACCATGAGTAAAGGCTAAAGGAACTGGAATTGTTCAGCCTGGAGAAGAGAAGGCTCAAGAGGCATCTAGTTGCACGCTTCTACCACCAAAAGTGGAGTTACAGAGAAGATAGATCCTTCTCAGAAGTGCACAGAACAGGGACAAGAGGCAGCAACCAAAAGTTATTGCAGAAGGAACTCAAGTTATACATAGGAAAAAAATCTCTTCCCTTTGCCAGTGGTTCAGCACTGCAATGGCTTGCCCACGGTGTCTACAGTATCCTCGTTCCCTGACAAAGCCCTGGTCAACCTGACCTGCTGCTGAAGTATAGAAGGAGGTTGGACTCAATAGCTGCCAGTGGTTCCTTCCAATCTGAACTGGTTTTATTATTATTTATTTCCATTGTCTTTATTTCATGAAGTTAGTGCTTCATCATACCTCCAGTCAGTTCTGTTTCACATATTTTTCCATTGCTAAGTAGTTTTTGTCTAAATTGCAAGACACTTTGCTGTGTTTCACAAACTTCACTTCCCATCTGCTTTCAACAGACCGTGTCACCAGTGTTTTCTCACATTTTGGAAGGAGGGACACAAAAATTCAGGTTGTGAGAGGAAAAATGTCCTTCTTTTACATACTATACTTCCAATAACAGGAGGGTCTCTCCACCCTCTCAACTCACCAGAAGCCTCGTCCTGCTGAAACCTCCTTCAGTTTCACAGCTGCCCATGACAAAATAATCTTCTCAATGTTATTCCCAGGCTTTGTAACATTGAATATCATTCAAGACAGGATTTTAGAATACTTTTTCTGTAATTTTGCGTAATTTTAATAGATGTAGTAGAGGAGCAGAAATGTGTTGCAGTCTTTCTAACTTCCACTGCAACAGCATATGAGATGAGAAGTTAATCCTCTTCCCCACCAGATTAATTACGAAATGTCAAAAATACATTTTTAAAGTTTCATAAATTTCCCTAACTCTTTTTGCCACTTGAGCAGATTTTAAAACCAACCCTTTTGATTCAATCAAAAGGCCAGAAGTTCTTCCATTCCACAAATTTCTGTAACATTTTCTATGCTAGATATTAGCGTATACATTCTTCCCTACACAAATGGCAACTGGCATATATATGCATACCTATAAGAAATAAACTAGTGTTCAAGATATGAAAAAGTCAATTATCTTTGAAATAAAAATCCTAAAGCACTTTTTTAAATACACTTCTCACAACTTCAACATTTTTTCCTACTTTTCGCCTTCATTTAAAAAGGCATTTTCATTTAAAAGAATGAAATTCAGCTGAGATATATTTCTTTCACTGAAATAAAAGTTATTCTTGGTATTCCATTGGATTATGAGTTTCTCTCATATTCACAATACAGTTTTTCTGCTATTGATTTGCACAAAAATGTATGCACATAAGATCACTCCACATTCCACTTCTGAAATGGTGTTGTGTCTTCACTGGCCCTATGAAATATTGAACTCATTTGAAAATAAAAAATAAAAATTACAAATTAAAATAAATTTTACTGCTGCTTAGTCTTGCTTCTGACTACAAAATCCATGACCACAAAGCACCCAGTTTCTGGGATTTCAACTTCTTCCTTATTGGTTTCCAATCCCACTGGACTTGTTCTGTCTAATGGGAATAGTGTGGGATTATAAACCTCTGAGTAGTGCTGAATAATCGTCCCTTTCATTCATTCTTACTGAGACTGGTGTGAAACCTTCTTATGCGATAGCTTCTATCACAGGGAGAAGATTTCTTAACTCTCTGCCTTGTAAGCTGCATTTTTCCTTTAAATCTTGAAAATAGTCTCAATATTTTTTTCGTCTTGTTGATTACTCATAGTTTCTTTTTTTCAGCAATTTTTATTTTTATATGACAAATGGTAATGCAATACTTCCTCTGAAAAGGATAGTCTGCATAGTTCATACATTTTTTCACATTTTCTCCTTTTTTCCTTCTCCTCCTAACGATGGCCTCCCATTGATTAGCTCTAAAGAAAGGTATCATGACTTTACCTACAGGTAGGTTGTACCAATGGACGAAGTAAGTAGGTGTGTGTGATCCAGTGAATGCATATTCTGTAACTCTCTTGTCTGTATGGATAACTACTGCTGGTAGTTGATACTTATTTCAAATTCCAGACACCCAAGAATGTCAAATTTAAGCCAAATCCTCCTAAAGAATAGGTCATCCTTCCTCAGAAGAGATATATAAGGTGTGAATATTTCACGAACTCTCATGAAATCTTTGGTGATTATGTACTTTGTCTTGTAGACAGAATTATTTCCTTTTTTTTTTTATGATCTGTCCCTACTCTACCTTGATACTTACTGTGCTGTACCAATTAATGACTTTTCCTTGACTGCTTGTATCTCAAGAACCTAATAGTTTCAGTGACCAAATTTTCTCCCTTTTTTTGTGCTGAAGTTGTAAATATCAGCTACTTCACTTACAGTTCTTGTTTTGCTTTGTTTTACTACTGCTTTTGAGAAAGAAGCAGAAACTTTAAGAGACACCCTGACCCTTTTCTCCTCCTTTGAACAATCTTCTCTGATTCACAGTGGCAAAGGCTCTAGGTGTTGTCCTGTGACAACAAGAGCCTTACATTTTTTTGGCAAACTACTCTAAAATACTTGTATTTGAAAAAATTGGTCAAGTAATTGCATTCAAAGCTTTTTGCATATCCAGAATGGAGTTGAAGGTCCTTTTAAATGGTGCTGCCCTACTATTCATTAAGATGAAACACAAATCTGGCAATGTTGGATCTTTGCACGTATTTCACATTTAGGGAGTGGATATCCTGAACTCTAAGCAACATGCTTGAAATAAATATCTTCCTACAAAATACTTAAAAACACAATAAACCATAACCTGTAACTTATTAGGTGTTAATGCTGTGGGTGGTTTGCAACACTAGCTTATATCAGTGTGGTACCTATGAAAACATACTTGACACCTTAATTCTCTAATGGTGTATTTTTAAAATTTCATTAATTATATCCCAGAAGCAACATACAATGCTCCTGAGATATATAATGATACAAGTTTCAAGCTTAGTGTTAAAATATCTACATACATTGTATATATATCAAGTGCTAGTCCATTGTTTTATCTTTTCTTTGTCATGCAATCAAGAAAATAAAATAAAGACTCTTGGTAATATCAAAATAGATTTATCTTCCTGCTGCAAAATTACCTTCTCCTTTCCCATGCCTACATTTTCTTTCTCAAGATACAGCTAGCTGCCCAAACTCTGCAGTGAGAGTTACTAAGTCCCAGGAAAATGTAGTGTACTGCTTCCTTGTACTTAAGTACTCTGTTTCATAGAACAGTGCAAAATCATCTTTTCAAGACTCATAAAATTTTTGTATGCACTTCTCACGCATTTATGGTACAAGCAATTTTTGTATTCTGTGGTCTTCACTGCATTTATTTGCATTCAACATATCCTTTCTTTAACAACCTGTTGTTGAACCTCCAGTTATGAAATTAAGTTCTATATCAATACTCAACCTATAAATAATAAGGGTGATATTTACATTCCGGTTAATGCTTCTAACTGATCTTTGGGCAATTTCCACAAAGAACGTTCCTCCACCTGTAGTGCAGTTATGGCCTTTTTCAATGGATATGTATTTCTTTAGGTATCGATAGTTTCTTTTTAGCTGTGTAAAATACTTGCCTATGTGCTTTTGCAAAATGCTCTTGTTCTCTGTGGATCTGCATGAACATGCGGCTCCTTGCTCTGGGTACAGTTCTTCATGCTGCTTCTTGAAAACACATTTCATCTGAAGTCTCAGCTTTTGCTTTGTCTAGCATATTCCTGTGGATTTGACATTTGCAGTCCAGCATGGCAGTGTCTTATTTCCTTTCCAAATCTAGTCTATTTTTATTCTTATGAATATTTTGTTCTTATTAAAGTCTAGCAATTTGTTCACACTTTCTTCTAGCCTTTCCAGTCCTCCCACAAATTTTAGTTAGGAACTTTTAGTATTCTTTTTCTTAACATCCTTTGTTTTCTTTTTCTTGGACGTGTGATCATAATGACAACCTTGTTTAAAGAAATGATCCACAAGCCTTACATTTTGGCTTAGCAACTTTACATATGTTATAAATGTCTTAGAAGTCTTTTTTTTCTTGAGTGAGATCAATGCAAGAACTCAAAAGAATTGTGTTGAGGTCAGTTTTACCATTTCAGAATTCTTCTGGCTTCTTAAACTAGGTTTATTAGCTGGCTTGATTTCCCTGACTTAAATGCATACTGCTAAGAACACACAGATCATCTATCTAGGACTTATTACAAAAAAAAAAAAAAAAAAGAAGAAGAAATAATTTTTGTTTCAGATCTTCTTTGTTAACACCACTTGGTTTCATAAAGAAATTATTTTCTTATTCAGAGTTAATTAAATGATCTGTAACATACTTAGGGCATTGAGCTACTCTGGAATTTTTCACCTTCTCTACAATTTTTACCTACCCTCTTCTGGTTCTACTTTCATTGCTAGTACCACATACTAACAGCTGGTGAGGCTACAAATGAAATACCATTTCACGAGGACCATGAGGACTGTTAGACACTAATGCTAACGTTAGAGGAAAAAGTTGATGAGATCGGAGACTTAAGTTTCTCTGCAAGGCTAACCAACTAATCGACAGCTAATAATCAAAGCTGACTGATGCAGACTCTCCAGGGGTTGGCACATTGCAACCCAAGCCACTGGGGGGGATGATTCATTGTACATATATTCTACCTTACCCTTGGAAATTTTGGCCACAGAGTAATATTGCACTGCAAGTATATTACGTAACACACAAGGTGTATTTTTGATTCCTGTCAAAGAGGCTGCATTTTAACTTACAATGTTAAGAAAAAACCCTACACACTCCGACACTTCAAAGAGTTAGTGGTAGAAGTTGGATAATCAGTAACTGTTTTGTTTGTAAACTTCAACGAGAAACACAGCAGAGTAACTCTGCAGTCAACAGAGAGGGAATTGCTCATTTTAAAATCATAAATATTTCAAAATCGTTTATGGCACAGTTCTTTTAATATTAAAAATGTTTTTAATGAGAATAATTCGTAGGAGAATATGCAGCTATACTGAAATACTGCTTACACCATATCCGAGTCTTTAAATGCCACACATCTGAAATGTTACTTTCAACTGGGAAAAAAACAAAAAACATAACAAAATAAATAAAACAGACTGATGATACAATTTGTCACCACAAATACCACATTTTTATGCGGCTTAACAGATATTAACCGCTTTGCAGCAGACCTCTTCAAGAGCAACTGCGTTGGCAGGCTTGCCAGCCCTGACCTTCAGCATAAGGGATGGGAGTTTGCTTGAAGGGTTTGAACAGGACCTATCTCAGAGATGTAGGAGGCACGACTGTCGCACAGTTGGCTAGTGCATTCCCACATCCCCTCAAATCTTTAAGGCGAGAATAAAGAATTGCTGATTTTGTAAATAATTTAAATCCTTGGCTCTTTGTCTGGTCCTGTGGGGGACGGTCTGTGTGTGTGTCTGGTATCAATATGACCTACCCTGTTCTACATAAAAGAAACCAAGGCTCCAGCTCGTAGTAATTTGGGTGCCCTGTGCTGAACCTTCACTGGTGGCACAGATGGTTCCTGAATACCAATGCCCATTGCACACTTTGTTGTTGGTGAGGAATGACATACCTGCCTCTGTAATCAAGTGGATGAAGGGGCTGCGAACAGCTGACTGCAGTTGTTCCTTGCTGAGGAGAAAGGCATGGGAAAAAAAAAAAAAAAAAAGAAGGAAAAAAAAAGAAGGGAAAAAAAAAAGAAAAAGAGCTCTTTTATGCAAGCTCAATGCATCACGTTTGGATCCAAATTTCAGTACTGGAGTGACTCTATAAATATCACAGCCTATGCAGAAGTATAATGTGTAAATTGAGGGTTATATTTTGAAACTTCTGCTATTCTGACACAAGAAGTGGTGGCTGGGGGAAGGGAAAAAGTCACGTATGCAAATGCAGCTTGCCACATGGTCTCTCCTGACTGCTCATGTCAGAAACCATTGTCCTTCACAATCTAAACCAAAATGATCCTTTTATCCATGTGCTACCTGAGCAGTTCCTGAAGCAGGAATCAGATCTCCTTCCCTACATTTCTGGTTTGTACTAATCCCTTCGGCCCATCAGATCTTGAATTATTATTTCATACACAGGTGAAAAGAAAAAAAAAAAAAAGAAACAAAAAAAAAGAAACAAAAAGCAACCCCATCTCACAGCAATGGGTAAACAGAGCCTTATTCCTGTCAAGGGGAGAGCTGCAAGTTTTAGCATCTTAGGAGGGGACTGCGGCAGAACAAAGTGTTGCGTGCTGTAAAAAGGCAATTAAATAGGTAGAAAAACTACTCATGCCGAGTAGCAGCAAAGACTGAGCTCTGGTGTGCTTCCAAAACACACGTGCAAAATTCCAAAACACGTACACAGAATTACAAAACATATTTTAGGGTGTATGCTGTGTCTGAAATCCTATCCCTTCCTATGCCAGTCCTTCCTTGCTAAGTTGCTGCAAGCAGCTCAACATTTCAGAGGTTCTGGGTCCTTCCCAGAAAGCTGAGAGTAACCTTGGGTTTAACGAAGGGTGCCTCTCACCCTCCCATCGCAGGCACACAGAAGTTAAGCACTGCGATTCTCACTGCTGGGGCACCACAGTGACTTTGTTGGATTTAGTCCAGAAACAACAAATGAAGAGTGGCAGCAGACGTGTAACAGCCAGAAAGGCTGTGGTGTTGAGACAGGAGGAAAAGGAAAAGATGAAGACAAAAGCAAAGGTAAATAAAATACAGAGATACAGTGACAGCAAAGGAGAAAAAAAAAAAAACCACACACGGGAGATCCCACCTCAGGAATAAACAGAGGAGAAAAGTGAATGGGAAAAAAACAGAAAATGATGCTATAGCAGGAAAGATACGTAGAGACAGAAATGTGTCCCAGGGGACAATCTAGACAGAAAACACTACATCCAAAAAAAAGGGAAACAGGGAAGAAAAAATCGTGTCAGTGTTCATTGAAGGGAAAATCAGGCTGACAGGTGAATGAATTATTGAACTTTGTTAGCTGTAAAATAAAAATAACACACACACCAAGACACATATCCTTCTTCCATTCCCACGTCTAGACTGAGACTCGCAGCCCTAAGCAGTACACACACAAGATGAATCTGATGAGCTTTTGGGTTAATTAACATGAAAGAAGCAGAACTTGACAAAAGGAGAACTGTGTTTAGCAATAAAATGGGATCTGTTTTCTTGCTTTCTTCTGCAGAGTACACACACACACTTCCAGCACTGCCAATCTGCATGTTTAATGCTATTGCTACAGGCTGTCCTGAAGCTTCAGCACCTCGATGAAGTATTTCTTGCACCTTTCCTACCTTCCTTCTGAGCACGTACAAACTCAGCAGCCAGCTGCAATTCTTCTGCAAGGACCTGCTCCTGCTGCTGGAGAAGAATGTTTTCATTCTTTCCACCGAAAAACTACCCCGCCATGCTCGCAGCTCAGGCGTTTAAATAACTGAAAGGCAGCATTTGTGAATTTTCTGAGGTGCACAAACATCCTGCCTACGCAGGTACCATCCAAATCCTTAGTGAGGGCAAGCAGCAGCCTGATGCTGTAAATCCTGTTATGCTTCCTCTTCTACAGCAGTGTCTAACTTAGCACGGTATCCGTGGTGCCTCTTAGCTGACTTCCAAAAGCTTGTTTTGTTATTTTTTCCATGCAAAATGCAGGATATCAGTTCAAATCCTAGCCAAGTACCTTCTTAATTTATGTTCCTTATCTTTATCTTTCATTAGTTCACAGGTGGCAACTTCTGTCTTTTATTAAACAACATTGGCTTTTATTGAACCTAAACTATGATAAAAAATGTCTGTACTCAATATATCTTGATATTTAAGTCAATATCTAGTTAATAGAATATGGAAAGATTCCAGTACAAGGATTTGAACTTCAAAAGAACAGTTATCTTTGCAACACAAGTGTGCCATAAACAGTTGTAGCAAATCAAAATTGGCAGGGGAACTCGTTCAGGAAGCGCTTCCTTGGAAAAACAATCATCAACCTCTACTTTGCAGGAGCAGGGCTTCAGGGATTGCCTTCAGATTAGGCTCCATAACAGCACAGCTTGAAAGCACATGTAAACCAAAGTAACTCCACTAGGCACGGCATCTGGAACCACAGTCAAATAAATGCTTAGAAATTACAAAACAGAATAGGCAACCAAGTAGAGAACAACCCCTGTAATGTACCAGGAGCAGCTAACGAAACAGAGAACAGCACGTGTAGGAAGGAACATGAAATACTTGAGTCCTAACTAAATGATTCATGCTCTGAGCTTACCCTTGCTGGTACGTAAATAGCAGCGCTATTATTACACATTGTCCTCGGGCCACATTTTTGGAAGGATTCACATATATCTTTGTGGTACTGGCTACCCAACTGCTGCTGCCTCTACATCCAAAACATAGAGGCATGAAGGCTTTGAATACATTAAACATACATGCCTACAAATGTGGTGCCCCAATACAAACATCTCGCTGTTTCCTTCATACCGCTGCAAGTTTAGACCTCCCTCAGGGGAGGCTTAAGTTGGATATTAGGAAAAAAATCTATACTGAGAGAGTGTTGAGGCATTGGAACAGGCTGCCCAGGGAGGTGGTGGAGTCACCATCCTTGGAGGTGTTCAAAAAAAATGTAGTCATGGCACTTCAGGACATGGTTTAGTGGTCATGATAATACTGGGTTGACAGTAGGACTTGATGATCTTATAGGCCTTTTCCAATGTTGATGATTCTATGGATGATTCTATAAGTTAAGCTGCTACTGAAGCGTTAGCTTTTTGGGATAGAGCATTTAAAAATCAGCAGTCTACATCACCAATTTCAGAGCAGGCTACGACACTAGTTTTAAATAAGCAGGGTACCCACTTCCTTAGCTGTAGTGAAAACACAGGTGCAATTTTCAATAAAGAGCAACTCCAATACATAAAGCTGACAAAAAAATAAAACTTATTTGGGTTCATTTACATTACATCATCAAAAATCATCCTTATGATCGAGTAAGGGAATGATCAAGGCAGAACCTGCTTTTTTATGATATTTTTCCTGTTGCGATATTTATAACCCTGTTGTGGAAAACCTAGACAATTATCCCAGATCATCACAAATAGGGATGAGTACACAACCAAAAGGATATAAGTATCGTACATGCCCTAGGTGTTCCTGCACTGTCAGGGGTTTTGGACTCAATGACCTCCAGAGGTGCCTTCCAACCCCTACCATTCTATGATTCTGTGATTCTATTATTCTATGATCATATTTTAAAAGTGTGGCTGAAAATTCAGCAGAAGGAAAGAGAATTCCTCTTCTAAAGGTCACATTCAAATGCTTCTAAACAAGCGATTGTTTTCAATCCTGACCTCTTTGGTATCAACTGGAACTCTGCCTGAGAAAATGGTTTCGGGACTCTGCCCACTGGTTTGTTTGTCCAGTGGTACAGGAAATATGTAAATAGATTAAATTTATGACAAAGTGCCAAGCACTCGAGGACGCCCATGTACCCAT
>WTSP01017890.1:0-18296 GCA_025331215.1 Actenoides lindsayi | reverse complement strand
AAGGGAAGGGAAGGGAAGGGAAGGGAAGGGAAGGGAAGGGAAGGGAAGGGAAGGGAAGGGAAGGGAAGGGAAGGGACGGGAAGGGAAGGGAAGGGAGGGGAAGGGAGGGGAGGGGAGGGGAGGGGAGGGGAACGGAACGGAGCGGAGGGGAGCGGCGGGCAGAGGAGCCCGGCGGCCTGTTTGGGTTGGGGGTCTCTGTCGCCCGGCGGGGAAGGGAGCACATCCCTCCTGCTCCGGTTCCCTGCCTAACAAACACACTGAGGCGGATTCGGTCTCTACCCTTTGGGCAGCGATGGCAAGTTCATGTGTGTGTGCGTGCGTGTGACTATTCCATTCCCCCCTGCCCCAAAACTCAGCAGGTGAGTCTGATCATGTGGCAGTTATGTCAACTTCCATTTATTTATGTCTTAAGGCAGCGCAGTGGGGAGCTTCATTATGCGTGCAAGTGTTGCCCGTCTGCCTCCTCCTCCCAGCCCCAACAGGTGAGCCTGACCATATGGCAAATACAGGGCTGCTTCCTGGGGAGGGCTTCTGCGTGCGTGTGTTCACGGGCCCGCTGGGTGACACTCACCATGTGGCAAATACAGCAGTGAAGTCTTCGGTGCAAAGGGGCTAATTATGTCCGTGTTTCCCAAGAGACCCAGCAGGTTGGGTCTGGTCATGCGTGTCTCACTAAGGCAAGACCGAGATGGAGGTTTCATGGTATGTCCTCGACGCAGACAAACTCCGAGCTCTCAAAAGCAAGGGTAGCCATGAGGCAAGCACAATGGTACAAGCATCAAGGCCTAGAGTCACGTATGTACACATACACGGGTGGACACGGGGCTGAGCACGCCCCAAACTGGGTGGCTGTTAAAACTGTGAACCAGGGAGTACACACGCAGAGCACTAAGCAATGGAACAGGCAGGACTATCTATAAACACAGCTATGTACACACCTAGGTGTTTGCTTCCTTACAGCTGGTGAATTAATGCAACCACTTACCTAGGGACCACTGACTAGTCAGTGAAATATTCCAAGCTTAAAAATCAAGGCAGGTAAAATTACATCTTTTTCCATCCAAAGTTCTGTTCTTTAAGCATCACTTTACCTCTTTGTCTTCCTATCTGGTATCTGCCTTTTCTGATCCAGTTCAGCTCTTCTTAAGACTCATGTGGTTAATACCTGCAGGTTCTACATGCTTAGATTTTTCTGTAGGGTCAGTCACTTCCTTTCTCTGGCTTTTGCAGCCTTGTTCAGTCTTCTTTCAGTTCGTAGTTCTCTGGCTATTTTTACTGCATCTATTTTTGTGGTTTCTCTTCCTTTGCTATTTCTCTTCTTTTTCAGTGCAACTGGGACCTCTTTTCCTTCATCTCCTTCTCTTCACTCTCAGTATCTTACTTTAGTATTATATAAGCTAATTTAATAATACTTAGCCACATTCCTGTCTCAGTGACTTGATGAATACCTGTCTGAAATGATGCACCAAGGGGGCTTTGTGATGGGGTTAGAAGACACACCCTTGCACAGGAGAATATTGCACTGTGGATACTTCTTTTTTTTTTTGCCTCAGCAAGGCCCACCTAGATCCAAGCTCTGGAAAATATTTTCTAGACTCTTCCCCCTTCAAGCTTCAAAAACTACAGGTGGTCACTAGCATCCTACAAAGGCTGATTTGTCTTGCTACTGACAGTGACTACAGCAAGCACGCACACACACCCCACACCCACTTCCTCTCCCTTATGCTCTTTCTCAGGGTTAGTAGATGACCCAGCCCCTGTGAAACATCATCAGCACCAATTCAGGCTAAATGCAGATGTTTCTCTCCTGGAATCTCTCCATGTATGTGCATCACAGTACCTCCTACCTGTCTATCTGTCACAAGAACCAAAGCTGATTGTTTCTTTTCCTCTTTACTTGTCTAGCCTGTTAGCAAGTCTGGCTTGCTTTGTCTATGAAAAGGTGACTGTATCTGTATCAGTAGCTAGGATACTTGTTTGGCTTCTGGTCATCCTTTATTCTGCTACAACCCCTTTCTTTTAGGTTCCCTGATAGCCATGTCCCATCCCAGCCCTCCTTTAAATAATTTATTGTATTACTTAACCTCCATTCCTTTATCTAAACTTTCCTTCCCCCCTCCAGGTCTTAGACAGTTCTGTTCAAGTCTGCAGCTCTAGTCTGGTTTCTTATCATGTCCCCACGTCCCCCTATTCCCTTTGTTCTACTTGCTATTCCAGCTTTAGTGTCCCCTCATTCATATTTCATTCCCATCTATTAATACTCATGTAGCATTTTTCATCTGTAAATCTCTAAGAATTAGGTGCCTGTGGAGAAACCTTCCATATCAGTTCTTCAGATGACCTCTTTATTCACATTTCTCTGAGCAACTTACTTCTATGGTGACCACAAATACGAATCCAAAGGCCTTTTGCATCTAACTGCCATTCTATTCACTCCACTCACATACCTGCAAGAACGTCTATGGAAATCCAAGGCATGTGGGGGAAAGCACTTTTTCCAGTCAAATTAGCTCTCCTGAGTTGACACAGTTGAAAAACCTAGAAATGCCACACTCATTTTTTTTAGTCTGAGTTTAATGCTGTGTTGTAGTCACCTCACCAAGCTGAAATGGTGTTACATATAGATGATACACAGTCTTTCCAATAAACAGTAAGGTAATTTGATGAGAGAACTGGAAAATTCATATAAAAAGTTCTTTTGAAAATAGATAACTGAATGGTTTAACTTGAAGAATAAGGGCTGAAGAACAAGGGGAATAGTGTTGAGAAGAAGCAGTTGCTCATTTTTATTCATGCATTTTTGTAGCACCTGAAAATATATTAGGGTGCTTGTTAGTACAAATAGGTCTTTCGTCCCTGCCCCTCCAAAGCTAATAATCTAATTTTGGACATCACAAACCAACAAAAACTAACTGAACACCACTGCAAAACACTGCTGCCCTGGTTATCTTCATAATCGTTTCAGCCATATTCCATATTTCAGTGTATCCCTCCATCCTTCAGCATCTTAGCAAGCAAAAGCTACTTCACTTCTGTGGCTCTTTACAGCTTATTCCCACTCCATCATCTTTTAATATCCTATAGAGAACTCAACGTCTTCCCCCCACACATTTCATTCAGTAATAACTCTCTGCTTGTTACATTTTCAAACCAGCACCTTCATGCTTTCCCTCACTGCTGCTTCTCACTCCCACTCACCTAATTTTCCTCCTTCAAATCCCTCCCTAAAAATCTCCTGTGCTGTGATGTCTACTGAAGGAATGATAATGAAGAGTCAGCTGAGTGCCAAGACTACTGTCTGTCATGGTGACTGGTGTTGTCTTATTTGGATGCATTCTTACTCTTACATCCACTTCTTGTGCTGGACTGCAAACCACTTCGAGCAGGCCCCCTCCCTCTTTTCAGGGTGTTAGTGCTGGGTTCAAGGGTGGCCTGTGAAAATCTGTTATGTAAACAAAAACAAATTGAGGCAATGCAAATAAAAATAGAAATGCTGGCCAAACCCAGGAAGATTAGGCAATAATTCAGTTATGATTCATCAGCTTAGGTAAATTTACATAAAAATTAATGTGACTGATAACTCCTTTCATGACAAATCTTGAGAAAGAAATTATTTTTCTAAATACAGATTTGTGCCATTTTCTATTCATTTTTAATCTATAAGGACTTGAGGAGGATGTTTCACTTTTTTATCTGTGCTTGCATTTGAAACGTTAGATACTCCATTTTCGGTTTGTTTATCTTTTGTCTGCAGCCCACAAGACCGTGTGGTGACTAAAGAAAATGAGAAAGCATAACACCACAAGTGTAAAGACTGAAAGGAAAAAAGATTTCTGATCACTTTTTTTTTTTTTTTAGCATGAGTGTAAGTCAAATCTGTTGAAGACAGAACGATTTGCATTATACGGTCAATACTTTCGATTCAACGAGAGGTGGCTGCTGTCGATACGTATCCATCAAAACCCCAAAGATCTTCCAAGAAGATCAATAAAAATCCAATTTTACAATCCTGATATTTTCAGAGTGTTTAAAAAATTGGCAAAAAACCACCCTTTTTTAGACATTACAAAAAAAATCCAGTAAGGTGCATTATTGATTTTTTCACAAATCGTTTTTAAATGACTGTTAAGGCTGGAGGAGAATGAGAAGATAGAGTATTAACATGAGTTTTACATGTTTCACACCCTACATCTAAGGTATGGCATATGGTATGGTTCTTCAGAGTGGGTATTTAAAAATCCAGGTGTAATTCTGTAGAAATCATGTAACTACATTTTTTTCGTATGACTTTCCCTGCGTAGAATAAAATAGTGCATGAATTCAAGTGTATGTTCTATTGGTCCTTCAACTTTGACTGCTCTTAGAGAAAAGGCCTTGACAATGTTTCTGCTACAAACAGGCCATCAATGGTGGCTGGGCAAGCAGAGTAGGTACAATCCAAATTAAAAATAAATGTTAATAGATAGATAGATAGATAGATAGATAGATAGATAGATAGATAGATAGATAGATAGATAGATAGATAGATAAAAGAATGAAAAAAGTCTGGTCAGAGTTTTCAGCCAAGATGTTCTGGTCTGGTGGCTTCAGACAGAAAATTAAATCTGATAAAGGGAAAAAAGAGAGCCAAAATGAAAAGCCAAAGCCTAGACTGAGGTAGCAAAATTGAATTTGAAAACGTGGATGGGTAGTGGAAGAATGCTATCATCTCATTATTGTAACCTTGACCCACTCTTTTGCCAGCATTTGCTGCTCTCGTTAGTTATGTAATATCGAAAAGCAGAGTGTAAATTTCTTGTGTCAGGACGGTTTCTTTAATGTATTCTGAACATGCCTAATATAACTTTAGATGTTCTATTCAAAAATAATATTACCTCTTGGGTTTTTCTGTGTTATTTCTAGGTGTAGGAAAAATTAAAACGCAGCAAGTCTGGAAAGGTCAAAATGTGTCTCCCCTCATTCTGTGCATGACTTCAGAAATAATCACAAAGTTACGCGACCACAAAACTGGGATCAATTTGTGCCCGTGCAGGTGAAGCATCGTCTCATTTCACTCCTGAACATACGGTTTTTAATTTTACATTTTATGGATATTTTGAACTGTTTGTTCCTAACGATTGTCCTCATGGATCTGCATCAGTATCTTGTAATTACCCAGAGAAACTGTCAGCCCGAAGGAGCCGGCCGTACGTGACAACCACGCTGAGTACGGAAGGTGAGCAAGTTGAGGCTCCAGGACTCTGAGCCCTACCTTGCTTTTCTGCTCTTCCATAAGCACTTTTGAGCTTGCAGAAGCAGAGGACTGCAGCGCTTTCCAGGCACACTGTCTGCCCCTTTCACCAGTCCTCTAAGCAGAAATCGCACTTTGGTGAGGGCCTGGGTGCTGGTCTGCACCTATACCTTCTATTTGACTAGGAAAGGAAAGACCCGTCAGTGCCAGCCACCTGGAAGCAGAAACATTACCCAAGGGCCAGAGTAAAACCTGGCTATTACAAAACTAGTATTTATAATTTATTTTCAGGAAATAACCTTAATTTTTAAGTTCCTGTCTGAAAATACACACACATAGATGATAAAAGCACACTTTATCTGGGAAAGATGAAGGGTTAAGTCATTTCTCCTGGGACTTGAACGTGTGGATCAGTTTAGGAATTTCAAACCTGAAGTATATTGCTAAGATAGAATTCTCTGCCATTTAGAGGCAGGTAGAGGGGGCCCAAAGAACCCTTCTTCACTGGAAGCCTGCAATTCCCTGGAAGCCTTCTGTGGAGAAAGCGCTTTCCAGTTGTTTCAAATTGGGTAGCTACTAAATAAACTGTAACTTTGTGGATGTTTCCAAAGAGACTACGTGATCCTGAGGCAGTCCTGGTAGCAGTGATTGTTGTATCTATGCTTAGAAATTAAAGTTATATGCTCGTGTGATGTTTTCATATATTTATGAAGAATTAATTAATATCTAAGTATTAGTTTTTCATGAATATTTATGTATTGTTACAGACATTTTCCAGGCTCTGTCCTATATTTATATATACAGATGCATTTTATGCATTGCATTTTAATATGCTATAAACTTTACAATTCTCCTCTATCTTTTAATCCTTTTTAGCATCTACTCTATTAAAATTCTTTTAATGTAGCTAGTGAACATCTGGAAAGGTAAGAGGTAAAATTAGAACTTAAGTTGGAATTAACTGAACAATTGTTTGCTGTCTTGAATCATTATGGGGCTCCCAACTGAAATTTAGTTCTTTAGAAGAAAGAAGAGTTCAGAGTGGGTTTAGGAACTGTGTTAAGTTCCATACTTTTAAAATAAATTCATTATTTGTTTTTAGTTGCAGTTTCTCAAGGTTCCAGTGGCATAGAAAAAGGAGCAGCAAATCAGTGAAAGACAATCACTACATGTAGCAGCTGGGAGAGAGGAGGTAAGCTGAAATTGCAGGAATTATACTTTAGACGGCAATAAGCTTATGTTAGCTAACACATGGCAACTAATACATGCTAAAATCCCAGTGCAGAAAGGCCATTTTTAGTTTTCACATTTGTTAGCAGATCATGGTAAACAGTTGGCTCACCCTAATACGCACTTGTCTTCCCTAGGATTTTTTTCACATGCTAAGTGGCAAGGAACCATCTTTTTCTCCTATCATATACAAGGCCCACGAGTGCTCAGATAGGAATGAAGTAGATCTATGCCAGTGTAAGCCATGTGGACTAACAGTGATCTTTTTTTTCTTTGTAAAAGTATCCAAGGAATGCATTCAAAGGCTGCAGGTAGATTAACTTCGGGAGTTATGTTCATGTGTGGGCTTGAGTTCAATGCACTAGATGGCTTGAGGCTGTCAGCCATCAAGGTCCTAGTTCAACTTATGCCTTTTGGTTTTGCACTGTACTTGTGCAGGAGCAATGTTGGCTTGCCAGTTATTCCATAAGCCACACAGTGCCACCAAAAGAAGTCCTTGTAATGCAAAATGCTATCACCAGTGGCCTTTAACAGTAGTACGATAGGGCAAACTCAAGTCCAAACAGCTTTAAAAAGGGCTAATAGCAAGTCCGAGCCATTCTCCGTGGAATCCAGGGTAGAGCAAAATATGGGACATAGCAAGGCCAACCACCTTCCCTTGAGTGTACAGGAAATAGCATTGTTGGTGAATCTAGTCCTAAATACGATCCACTATGGCAAGATAATGGGAACTGAAATGAAAAAGGTCATTATGCTTCGAAAGACAGTACTGTAACTGATGATGGTTAGCAGGTGATCAGGGTTTAGTGCCCCCCGTGCAAACTCCATCGTCAGATAGGCAGAGATCTGGCTTTAGTATCATTGGAGAATTGTTACACCAAGACTACATTCATAATAACCTTTTAAAATCACTATTTTACGTGTTTGAAGATGTAAAACACACAGCAGCTTTTCTGTAATTTCTCTGTATTTTGGCTGAGTAATGTCAAATTCTAGGTATTCCTGAACACTGTGATTACCAAAGTTGTTTCCTGTACTATAACTACCAATGCTGAGAAGTGGATATTCAATAAGACATAATCACACCCAATTATCTGTCCCCAATCTTGAATATAGAGTCTGTACAAAAAATTACATGAAATTTTTAAAGTTTGCATCCATAACATCTTCTTCTGCACTTGAGAGCTCCAGAGACCTTCAGAGCATGCAAACTTTCTACCCCTCTGTGCAAGAGTTAGTGGTCCTATAGAAGAAAAACCTTCAAATGAAGATCTTAAAGAAATGAACAAGTATATACTTATTTGATCAGAAAATGCAGAAATCATTTAATGTAATTATTACCTCATCCATCTTGAAATCAAGGACAATTTCAAAATTAAGACATTAATATGAAATCAGAATGACTTGAAGTTTGGATGAAGGGAGTACACAGGAAAAAAATGTAGTTATATACCATGTTTATCTTCTAAATGAATATATTTGGTGAAGCACAGATGGGCTACTCTATTTCTTAATCCTCTGACCCATAAGGATTGGCAGTGAGACAGCGTTCCCATTAATGCATCTCTCACTCCTCCTTTTTTACTCCTTGACTCTTCTTGGGATGATGGCTGCTATACCAGAGAAAGGAAACTGAATTTTGTGGTGGCAACTTAGGAACCAACTCTTAGAAATAGCACCTAGAATATAAAAGCTCTTCACATCTTACCTGTCAGAAAATAATGTTCCATTACCAGGAGATCTAAAGTGCAGGAATACCAAGGGTCTGATTAAGGAGTGGGCACAGCACTGGTTAGGAGAGCTAACCTTAACTCTTCCTGAAACTGTGACAAAATTAGAATGGGTGGTGGAGTTGCTCACAAACCAGACATAGTATCTGCAACCTGGCAGTGTCTCAGAGGAGAGCTTCCCAGTAAATTCCTTCTTTGCTTAAAATTTTCTACTGAAAAGTGCAGGATTGGACACTAGAGTGGAAACTCCACCTTAAGTTATACGACCCTGATGGGGTCATACCTGACTTAGCACCACCTGAGAAGCCCCCTGTAAAGCCAGGAACTAATCTGGTTTCACAAGTCTCAAGCTTACCCAGCAGGACCTTCCTCCCATACAGTAAGCAAGAACTTTTAAAGGGAGCAGCTGTAACCAGCCAGTGAACCAGAAAGCAAGAGAAATGTTGGTAAAGCATCCCAGTATAGCACTGCACTCTTACAGAGATTTACACAACAGGCAGGATTTAAAACAAACACAAGAATAGATGCTATTTAATTAGGACCTTCACGGAAAAACATCTGGTATAATTGGTTAAGGGGAAGTCTTTACTCAGGCAACATTTATAGGGATATAAACAATGTCCAATTGTAAAAGCTAATTAAACAGCAGGGCTAAGGTAACAGAGAGTTTTGCCTGCATGACTAGGATGTAAGGTTTATAATCCATGCTGTTATGGGACAGCAACGGCACGAAGAAATAAATGTGTATCCAAAAAGTCAATTATGCCCTTCTTTTAGTAATAACATGCTCCAGAGGTCAGAGAATACTTTTTCTTCAAGTAGCATAGCCAGTTTTCAATAGTGATTGAAGCGTGATTACTGTTCAGCATTTGTTAGGAAACTGAAAGCAGCAAAACCAGCCTGATGGATATTCCACCCTATTATTAGCCCATCACTGTGAAGCTCTAGTCACCCTAACGCCCTTTGCTTTCACAGAGCAAATTCTATGATTTTGAGCCATCTGGCCTACAGCAGTTTCCAACAAATTTGTATCATTGATCATACATCATTTCAAAGTGTCCTTTTAAAGAAAGTTCATTTTCAGTAGGGACATTTTAAATATATATATATATATATATTTGAACTAATGCAATATATATATATATATTTGAACTAATGCAAATTAAATGGCAGGTACACATACATCCCTGTAGCTACAAATTCAGTGACAAACTCATCTTGTTAAGCTCCTGCAGACTTTTTACAATGAATGGCAGCCTGGGTTTACCTAACCTCCCAGACTGTCGCTGGGTTATTCTGCAGCATCTCCAGCATTGCTTCTACTTGGCAACACCATACCTGCTATTCAGGTGAATGGTGTTGCCATACCATCCATCCAACTGAAGCCTCTGTAGAAAAGATGATTCTGCTCTATTCTTCATGCTTATCTTCCTTTGTACTGGTGGAATGACTTGCCTCTGCAAATTGTAGGGCAAAGGAGAGGTTTAGAGACCAGGCATACACCACCTCTTCTATGAAGAGAGAGAGATTTTCCCTTGAACATTGCCCTATGCACTGGTATAAGTCATGGGGATTGAGAAGCACCAGTTGTCATAAAATAGGAACAACTAACACTAAAGAATCTCCCAAGAAGTCCACTTCCAAACCAGTGGTGTCCATGAGAGCTTGACTGTCTTTCATGTGACCACTATTAATACATCTCTCTTTTTTTTTTTTTTTTTTAAAGTTATCTTGGCACAGTGCAGGCTAAAGTGCATTTGCTGTATTTTCCAACTGTGGCCATCAAACTACTTGAATCCTGTAAGAAAGCTGCACGCTGAGCAGTGGTGCACGAATGCACTGAAATCTTAAGCTACTTAATAGCCTTTTAAAGTGCACATAATTTTCTTACAAACCAAATATCTGCAGCAATCCAAGGGGAAGAACTAACTTTAAAAACTTTTAGTGTTTTTAAAATTCATAGCCTCTAGCAATACATTACCATGAACAGTAGGCATAAAACTATACTCAAAACCTTAAATGTTTTCACAATAATTTTTACTTTTAATAATTTAATTTACTGCATTTTAGATTTGAAAGTAGCAAGGACAATTTCAAATGGAAACTTCAAAAACAAGATACAACCAAAGACTTTTTCAGGATGAAAGGACCGCATGTAAGGAGGATCAAGACCCTACAGTGAGATCAGCTATTAGCTAATTAAATATGTGAGTAAAATTCATCATTTTAAATAGCAGGCGTATTGATGGTGAGCAATCTGGTAAGCAAACAAATGATAGTGGATTTTTTTTCGTATCTTCAGAGAAACGTTTATCTTAATAAGATTCACTATGCCACAATACACGTGGAATAAGTCAATGTCTACTAATTAAAGGACACTGTCAACCTGATTTTCTAAACATCTAATTAAACTATGTAGCATCTAATACAGCACTTCTTGAAAAGTATGCTCTGTTTAAAAAACACATCCCTGTAATAGTTACTTGTTTTTCTATTCCCTTGTGTTTGCTTTTTTAATTGGTTTTTCAACAAAGGAGGAACCGCTGAACTGAGGTTCTATTTCTGTATCAAGTTCCATTAATGTACACCCCTGTACCTGTGCAGAAGGCAAATGATTTGCAGGTCTAAAAAGCTATACAAGAAAACAATGACACTAATCCTAAGGGTTTGCTGCTGTTGTTTTTTCAAGGATGACAAGATTTTCTCTCTCTGTTTTAGGGGGGATTTTAGATAATCTGGGTGTTACTTGAAACTGTAAGATTTTCAAAAAGAAATGTGATTCTCATATTGATGAGGAATTCTTAACCTTCCATTTTCTAAATCACATTAGTTTCTCAGAATAAGCAGGCTTCTCTATTTCTTATTCTGATTCTGTATGTAGCTTTTTCAAGAGAAAGAAGTTGTTGTAGATCTGTCAGCAAGGCTCTGGGTGTAGGAGGATGTTTGGATTTCCGGCATATTGCAACGCAGTTCTTGGCCACCAGCAAAGCTATGTGTGTGAATCTCATTTTATATCCGTTGTTTGCAATACCACATATTTTAAGAGACATTTGAAATAGGCTCTGTACTAATCCTAGATAAGTAGTCACAAATCATTCCCTAAAAGAATCTGAGAAGACAAAACACAAACCTTTATGTAACATACCTTTCGTACATACCTTTATTTATCGTGAGAGACGATGGATGAACTGATGCTGTCATAGAAATAAAGTAAAAGCTGTTGCATCTTAAACAATTTCAGTCTGTATTCAAAGATCTTCTCTCAAATCAGCCTATTACTTGCTATGTTTAGGTTTCCTTTACAGATTCGGATATAACAATATTTTCTGTGACATACTTTTTGCATTAAAACATTATTAGCCAGATAATCTTATTAGTCAATTTTACTATCTTTTTTTAAACGTGTATTTTTGCAGTGCAGAAATCCAGTACAGTAAATTGTGAACTCTGTGACTGCTAGTTAGTTTTATATCTGGAAGTATACAGAGCTCATCTTCATATTTGCACTGGTTTTTTTCTCTAAAAACAACCCAAGTCACCATGGCCACCATTTCACCTTCTTTTCTATCCTCAACCAATACAGAGAAAACATCATTTTTCCAGCCAAAATATGCAATATCCTTCAGGATGCATCAGAGCAGATCCTTCATCAGCTGGAGGAGTGATTGTGCTAACAACATGAGGTCCTTCCTGCCCTGGGCAGCATAAGAAAAAGCTTGTCATTCCCAAAAATGTCTTCTCCAGCAAAGAGGTCATTTTAGTATGTGTCAACCAACACGTTATAAACACACAGGTTCCTTCCATGTACCCGTGCCCTTCTGTAGGCAAGTGCCCAGCTCCTCCCAAATTACAGTGAAAGTTCAGTGGCTGACCAGAGGCTTTGACAATCTCTACACAGGACAATGACTTGAAACCAATCTTCTCCATTGTAAATAATTCCCAAGTAAAATAATAACTGGGAGTTGTGTTGACAATGACTTGGGAGGCCAAAATATTTTTTACTCTTCCTTAACTGTCTGCATTCTGCAGTGTTAACAGGACTTAAAACTTGGTTTAGTCATTAAAGTCATCAGGTATGAATCAAAGAAACCTCAGGAGATGCTGCTGTTGAGAAAACTGGTATTATTTTCACACAAACAAGCATTTCTCTCATCCTAACTTCATCCTAATGGGTATATATCTTTAATAAACAAAACCATTACTTTGAATTGTATCAAGAAATTTCCATCTATAATGTTGCTCAAACAAAAAATACTGAAATGCTAAAAGCATTTTGGTTTTTTTATACACACATCTAGCATGTTCATTGCCATAATGCAATATTGTAAATGCCAAAAAAGTGAAGCAGTGACCTATAATTTTAAAATGCCAGTGATTTCCAAGCTGTCACTGATCTTGGAAAATTTCCCCAGTAGCATGTGGAGATCAATAACTGCTTATGGACTTTTTAGTCCCAGTTTATAGGGAGTGTATAACTATGGACTATGTCAAATCTCAACCGTGAAGTGAAAGACTGATTTCACACTTCAATCTACCCAAAAGCCCAGAATGCTAAAGAAAGGCAAGGATACCTTTTACTCACTAATTTTCCTTCCTTGCACTTGTACCCATGTGAAAGTGAGTAAAGAATTTCCTTCTATCATGGAGCCTTTCTCTTCTGAATCCAGTTGATGTTCTAGTTGATGTTTTAGCAAAAAGGTACTGAAACATAATTTTAATTATGTATCTTTACAGCTTATTCATCAGTGGTTTTAGTTACAGTAGAACAATTCTTTTCTATGCTCATCCATTTCTCTTTCTTGTTTTGTCTACTTTTTTCATCAGCAGAATCTTTTCCTTGCATAACTGAAATATAAGCTATGATTTCACATGCATTGCTGTGCCCATAAATCTGCAGTTCCTGACCATTAACTGGGTAAGAAACTGTGCTGCCAATTGGTAACAAAGCATGCTACGTCCCAATGCTGTAAAGAAATGGGAATTTTGAACTGTTATGAAAACCAACATTTAATTACATGACTCCATTTAATGGAGGCAGGCATACTAAGTGCTAGCGTCCTCGTACGACCTTGGGTTTCATCTCTTTACAGTTACACTCACACTGAATACTCCCTGGTTAGCAAGTAAGACATTACAGGCAATCCTCAAAATGAACAATACTACAGTACAGTCATTTGTTACATGACTGAACATTCTAAATGTGACAGTATTTAGCAAATAGGAGAAATGCGTACTGGAAATGAACCATCTATTTTCTTCCTAATTCCTTTAGTAAGAGTGTGTAAACACATTAAATTGTGCAGTTTCATATCCGAGGTCTTTTTTCCAACATTATGAAAGACTGCCTTAAAGTATTTAAACCTTCTTTGTGCCATATCATCAGGAAGGGAAAACCCAAGCTGTCAGGAAAACTTACAAACGTGCAAAATTAAAGCGGCCACGTGAATTCTCTAACTGTTGTGCGATGAAAGTGGCATAAAGAGGGATTTCTAAGATATTAGAAACATACAAAATTATTAAGCATGAAAATAGCTATGAGCCTATTTGGGAGCAAGTATAGCATACATTGGCGGCTTTGTCATGAAGTAAAGCCAAAGACCGACTTCTTGTAATCACATGAGAAACCCAATACTCTTCCTGAGGTGCAGTACCATGTGTATCAATAGAGGAAGCAGATTAAACCTATACAAAGAAGAAAAGTCTCTTAAAAGTCCAGAAAAGTAATAAACAATTGATGTATCCTTGTTATTTATCCTTGTTCTTTCTCCGCTCCTGGCTGTGCAAACCAGAAAGTTGTGGCAGCAGTGGAAGAGTCTCCAAAACGCATTTCAAAACGAAGGAGAGAGATTTAAATTGGTACAAAAATATCAGTGATGTTATACTGACTGTTGAAGGCAGGGTGAGTATGAAGTCATGTGGCTCTGAGGCCTGATCTTTTAAGCTGCTCCTAATTAAAAGCAGCTTTGCTCCTACTGGATGATAAGAGCTTTCCAGGTTACTGCCTGTATTAAATGGAAATTAGATACTTATCTGTATGAATGTTGCAAAGTTGATTGAAAAAAGATAACGTGTGAAGTCTGTGTCAAAAAAGAATATTGCTGATTCATTCTAATGTGCTTAGACATTCCTGAACTCTGATGGTTCATCAGAACCTCATAGTATAGGTCATAATCCTTAGCAGATAAATGCCTAATCCAAGATAAATCGTAATAAATCCAAATGAGATTAGGCCTTTACTGAAATACTCAATGAGTGGTGTAAAAACATGTTTGAGTGACTGTGATACATCAGTGGGAGACACTGACTCAATTATGTACAGAACTTCAGAGAAGGTGCAATAATAGTTAAAAGAAAAGCAGAACTGTACTGATAAGCACCACTTGGCGGGCTGGGTGTTGAGTGTTCTTCACCAGCCTCACTTCTTAACAATATTCTTCTGATCTGCGAGTCTTCATGGTTTAAATCAGTGCTCTGTCAAAGTCACCTACTTTCTGAAACAAATGTTTTATTTATCTCTTCCTCTCCACTCCTTCTACTCTGAATCTGAATAAAACCTGCAGGAGCCTTAAGGCTAAATCATTCACTGGGATCCACTGGCATTTTCGTCCCCTCTGTATGTGGTGGTTTACGGTATCTGGATGGCTTGTTCAGTATTTACAGCAAAGCACATCTTTGCATAGTATTTTAAGAAATCAAAAAGCCATATTAACTAAAATTCATACAGCTACTGTTTGACTAAATGCATTATGGTTAGAGTTGGACAAAGAAGAAAAATTGTTTGCTGTTAAAAATCTGAGATTGCTACAAAAGTCTAGACTCTTTACCTGAAGAAATTTCGGCCGTCTTTTCCCGTGACGCGAGTATAACCTCTTAATCTGCCAACTGTAAACAAAAAGCTGCTGTCTTGAAGCAGAAGCTTCTCAGCTACGTTTTAAAAAAGTATATTCTGTAATAATAAAACCTCCAAGAAATCCTATTCTAAAACCGTGCGTTGCCTCACATTCAGCAATTTAAAAAAAAATCACTACAAGAAATTGCTACTGAATAAACGGTGACCTGAATTCAATTAAAACCCTGAATGAAGCTGCCCATGTAAGTCTGAGTTCCATTAGTATTTCTGAGCCTACTCAGAGCTGTGATCCTGGGACGCTGGCTTCATGGGAGTTTTGACCGAGTGAAGAATTAAAGTTGGTATCTGATGTCCTCAAAGCCTTTGGTATGTTCATAGCCTTTATAGGTCAGTTGCAAAGATAAGCTTTGTAATGGCTCTCTACACTTACCTTGAAAAAGCGCTTATGCTCTCTTCCCATTGCTTAAAATACACGAATGTGTACTTCTGACAACATCTGCTGTGGATTCTGAAACCAGTGACATGCATTAATATATCGATTCAGAATGCTGTACTCTGAATAGGCAATCTCATCGTTGTGCTCTAATAGCAGAGTGAAGCTCTCAGAGTCTGTCACCCTCTGACTTCAGCGAGCCCTGCTGTTTCATCATACAGTAATACAAGCAAAATTCTGCATTCAGGTGTTATGACTTTAACCTTAGTGAACTAGGTAAACCCCTTCTCCTCAGCAAATCACACCCTCTCCATTCAGTCCAGGTTTCTAAACTTCTCTAGATCCTTTGTTGGTTGCTCAGATTAGACAAAGAAATGGGGCGGATTGTGGGAGGAGTGACTTGAATTGGGTGCTCAGGTAGAGACAGATGTACATAGACAAAGCAGCACAGGTGCTTTTCTAACAAGTAGCATGAGCACTCACGGCCTTTGAGACTTCACAGCATTTTCAGTGCCTGCAACATACGACTCATTTTTCTGAAGGAGAAACGTAAGTTCTAATTTTAGAAGGTATATTTGTTGTTGGGTTTGTCATGTAACTAAGATAGGAGTAACGTGAAAATGAACTAAGTCTCTTACTTTGCCTAGTTCCTATTTAAACCATGCATGAGCAGTCTTCAGTTGTAAGAAACGTTCACATTTCTTCATACTTGAGCAGATCTACCTAGAATTTTCTTTTCAGAGTAACAGTATCAGGCTTTACACTTTTCAAGACTACAGAAGACTTCCTATGACTATTTTCTGTTATATTTTTAAACAGGAGTCGGGCATATCATCTGAATCTGAACTGGTATCATCAAGCAAATGCCACATAATGATCATTAGTTGTACAACAATGTAGACCTTTTGCCACGCCTGTGGCGAAATATTTGCTCTGTAATCAGATCCAGTGAGAACTATAAAATAATAGATCCAAATATTTGGAGCATCAAGTAGAATTTTTTAATCCTTTTTCCCCTCCCCCCCCAGAGACCTAAAAAAATCTAGGCATCTAACTGAAAAGCTGAATAGTGCAGAGTCAGTATACTGCAAATAAAAAAGCTGTGTAAAAGATGTCATTTTCTTTAGGTATACCGAGCTTCAAAGCGAACCGCTTTTAGAAAAGCTGTTGTCTAATGGGGTTATACCTTATCATTTAATGGATTGATGCCCTTTTCTTGACTGTTGTTCAGAGCTAGACTTCTCAATTTTTAAGACTATCAATACCTCTTCAAAAGAAAGTTGCAGAGGCTCTAAGTCAGGAAGGATTTTGATAATTCTGTCAAAATACACTGGAAAAAAAAAAAAGAAACAGTGCACCTACAAGTACAGCACCAGTACTTCGCTTCAGAAGGAAGTATTTTGGTATCAGTACACTGTTTAGGGGTAGATGATTTTTAATATAAAATAGAGTGCACTGAGAAAACAAAACTTGTTTCCAGGAAAAAAAAAAAAAAGTCTTACTTTAGCTTTGTCTGGATTTTTGACAATTGCATTTCGTATCTCTACTTTTTAGAATAATTTATGTATTTTAGGGAATGCCTGCGGAGTATATCACAGGTCTTTTCTGTATGTGATAGTGCATCTCCAAGCAAGAGGATTTTGACCAAACTAACAGACAGATGAAGCCAAACAAACAAATTGCTGCTATGCCGATTTCTGAAACAGATGGCTTTGATCCAGTATTTGCTAGCAAATGTAATTCATTGTCAATCTAACAGAGAGTCATGTATGTCTTTCTGACATGCTGTATGTATATAGCATATAGGGAGAAATCTGGCTCAGGATACTCCACCCACAACTACATTTATACACAAAGAACTGAAAATCAAAGTGCAAATTCTGCCGTCCTTCCTTGAAGCGGAGATTAGACCACTGTTTTGAAGTTCCAGGTACAGATCTTCAAAAGGCCCGAGATGCTGGGGCTATAGTCTTTCACTTTGTGGTAGAAATACCCTTGAAATTAATGCAAGTTGTCTGCATGACTTGCAGCATGAGAATACACCTGGCAAAGCACCCTATAGGCTTTTACATTTTCTAGACACGAGGTATTTTATTTAAACGGCTGGGATTTTGTTATCTGCAATCAAGCTCCCTGAAAAAAAAAAACCAGTGAAAATGTAAACAGGTTTTGCATCCAGCCTCCTGACCAGGCCATGCAGTTGAGGCTGTGGGTCTAATTCAGCTTTCTGGGATGATCTGCCTGCGCTGGTGGTGCATCTGCAGCTAAATTTAGCCTAATGTTCAGAATGACCTACACGGCAAGGAAATAAACTGTTTGAAAAAATATAGGACAAAGCTTATGTTTAAGGGAAAGCTTCCCACAATGTTCTATTTGTGGCGCACGATCATACATTTGTGTCACATCATCTTATCCTTTCCCGGAGCATTGATTGAAAAAGAGGCTTTTTAACCTACTCAAAATTCTTCTTCGCACATCCATAGCGGCGCGGGTCACGGACCTGGTCAAACCCAGGGGAAGCACCTCCAAGCGAACCAAAACAACTCCCAGCCCGCCTGCTGCACTTTATTTATTCTCATTTCCAGCCGGTGAGACACCCGGACGCATCGCGGCCCCGGGAGGGAGCGGAGCTGTTGCGGTCCCGCTGGGTACGTTACCCCGGCTCCGGCCCTACCTTCACACCCCCATCCACCGGGGTCACCCGGCCGCGGGGCTCACCGACCCCCACGGCTGCCCCCTCCCCCCCCCCCGCCGCCCCCCCAACCCCCCCCGCCGCCCCCCATCCCCCCCCCCCCCCGCCCCAGCAAAAAACCCCCTCCCCCC
>WTSP01017889.1:0-16803 GCA_025331215.1 Actenoides lindsayi | reverse complement strand
TTTAACACTTGGGAATAATGTACTCATCAGGATAATTTTGAAACAGAACAGCCATTTTGGAAGGGAACTGCAAATAAGGAATAAAATAGATGCTTACATGTCCACCTGACTGGCTGCCTCCTGGGGAATAAAAATCCTGGAAAAATGTATTGAAATTACATGAAAAAAAACCCAAAAACTTTCTTTCTTTTGTAGTATGGAAAGGTCACAGTGGAAGCTGAACACTCCTATTGCTTCTTCCATAATATTTTCTCATTGATTGTTCAAGAACAACAAATAAAAGGTCTTTCTGTATAAAACACCACATGCTCCTTTATGCCTGTTGATAATTGCTCTTTTGGTGGTACATATTCTTTTTGGAAACAATGATTAAAGAGTTCTTGTATCCCCAACAAAATAATTTCTCAGTCTGTGTCGGTTGATTCTCATTAGGACAGATAAAGTGGCTGCCATGTGAAAATGACAGGAAAATGGAAGGCCTCATAAGTCATACAGCACAACAAAGCAATGGGTTTCACTTAGAATTAATGCTGAACAAGTCAGGCAACGAGTAAAAAAGCGCAGGAACCTGAACAAGTAAATTGTGTCACTGTTTGTAATCCAAGTTTGAGATTCAGGAGCACACTTCAGCATTAGTTAGGATTTCTAGCAGTACTGCAACACTTGAGCCATATCCTAACTCCTGTGCTTGAGGACTTTCTACCCCACACTGGAAACTGCCACAACAGCTTCCACACAAGATGTAATTTAAGCAGCTAGCAGTTGCCAAGCAGTGGGGCAGACACCCCAGTAATATGTAAGGAGGGACTGCTTACCCGTTCACTCTGCTGGTTGCCAGATGATGAGGTGGAATTCTAAAAAATATTAGAATCTAGTTATCGCATGGCAATTTTTTCTAATGTTTTCTAGGCAGGGGTGGAAGGGAAAGAAAACTACTGCTTGTTGGGAAGATTAACGATGTAGGCTGTAGGATAAGCAGCATTCTTTCAAGTTCTTTCTCTGCTCATTTCCAGAGAATGGCATTTCTTTATGTGGAAAGCTGAATCCTGATATAGTGTAACAAAAGAATGAGATCACATCTCAGTCCATGTTATTTCCTCTTGAAATGCTATAGGGAAAAATATCAGCACTTTAAAAACTCTCTTGACTCTTTTAAGACCACAGTGGTACACAACAATGTTGTTATACCTTAGGGTTTTTCATATTTTAGTTGCTTTCAGAGAGTCTTGGGGTCCTCTGTAGTATCATATTTTAGCTTTGCTGAATATCCACAACAAGATTTTGATAGAGAAATTGTGAAAACTAATGGTGTGCTATACTTGTGGCAGAAGTGCACAGCTGAATTTATAAAAATCTGTGGACAACAATCTCCTACTAACCAGGACACTAGAAAATAGACTTATTAGAAATCCAGTTTAAGTACAAACAATTACTCAAGACTCCGAGAAAACAGACATTAAACTTGGGAAGGTTTATAAACTGCTTCATGAGAATTAGTAGTAAATATACTTTAGTCAGGAGAAAAGGCATGTTCTTGAACAGAAAAGCAAGCAGTTCTCACCATGCTACATCAAAACAGGCTATTCCTGTGTAATATATAGAGGAAGAAACTTGAGTTTTATACGCCTGGTATTGGAGAAACACAAATGAAGCATAGTGAATTGGAGATGGAGATGGAGGGAAGCAGTCTGTGCAGTATTGGTAATGGAAGTTGTATGGTAGAAAAAGAATAAAATGAGCTAATGATTAAGGATCAAATATAGTGTGTTTAAAGAAAATAATAAAAAGGAGAAGTTGAACTTTAAAATAAATATGAATTTTAAGAGCAATCAAGTTTGAAAGTCTTAGTTTGTGGGAATTATTATGAGTCCAGAATAGTAAACATGTATGGAACATATGCTAAGGAAATAAATCACAAAAGTAACCCTTAGGAGGTGATTTGCCATATTGATAGTCCTGTAGTTTAATTAGTGTTACTGTGTTAAATTAACTCAGTTAAAAAGCAATCAAATTAAACTGCTGAAAGAAAGAAATATCTATTTGTTTTGTATCCCATGAGCATATATATATATATATGTTGAGTTTCAATAAAAATTGTGAAATAAAGGAAAAGAGCGTTCTTTGTAAATAATACTGCTAATAACTGATTCAAAAATTGTTTGATTGTAACAAGTCAGAACTACGGTAACAGCAATCATAATTGGCCAAGTCCTTATCATACCATAACACAACAATGCGACAAAATTTAAATCTACTTTTTGCTTTATCTATAGAAAAAAATATAATTTCAAGGAAGTGATTGCAGAAAATTACCAAACAACACAGACAATTAGGATGTATTGTGAAGAAGCTCTTGAAGATAAGATGTTGAGATAAGGTAAAAGTCCATGTAAGGAGCTATATATTTAAAAAGACAGTAAATTCTGATATTGATATACTTGAGAAGAAATACTTACACTGTCATTGGTTTCACTGCCTCCAATGGAAGGTGAATCCTGTAAAATAATAGGAAAATATTTATTTTCATATGAAAAGGACTCTTATGTGATCTTACTTGTGGAGAATATAAAATAGAAGAATAAAAATAGCTAGCCGTTTAGAATTTGCAATTTTACTTTTACCAGGGAATGTGCAAGAAAATAAAAAATATGTAACTTTACCTACTGCCTAAGCAGAAGAGGTTATAAGAACCCCCTCCTTGTAAACATGCATTTTTAAAGGGAAAAATTTTAGATAAAGTTGATTTACAAAATTAGGTTTTCTTACAAAAAAGCCCATGATCTATGCACTAGAAGTAGGAACGCAACACAATTTTCTATGAAAAAACCCAAACTGGATTACGTGTCTTATTATTTTCAAATTCTGTATGATTTCAGCTGGTTAAAATATATTGCTAAACCAAATATAAGTTGGTCCCTACAGAATGATCCCACACTGATATTCACATCAATAAATACAGACTTCAAATATAGTATGTTCCTTCCCCTAGACTTTCAACAACTTCTGCATAAGTATAGTGTGTGAAGTAAACGCGCAAAGTATTTTCTTTTTGAATGATATAATGCATAAACAATAAAGTAATTGAAGCATTGAGTAGTCACAGTACCACAGTAAGCAGGATAATGTATATAGTGCATCACCTTCCCACCATTATGGAAACACTTGGGAGTTGTGAAGGGGTAAATAAAATTGAAGCAAAATAAAAGGTAAAATGGCATTTTCACGGTCACGATTGTAAAATACTTGAAATATAGAATACAGTACACATAAGAACTAACACATCAATCTTAAACTTTTGATATATGAAACAATATTTACCTGACCATAAGATGTACCACTGTATGAGGAAGATCCACCCTGTTCAGAAAACATAAGTAATTTTCATATTGCAAACAGACTTCAGACTTTTTTTCCTTGGATGCTTAATGTAGGGATCCCCTTCTGGGGAGTTCTAAAAAGTATGAGTATTTACTTAGTTATCAGAATCGCTATTGAGTAACTCATAGCTATGTTCCTGTAAAACACTAAGTTCACATATTTTTAACTCAAATTCTACTGAGGAGAGCTTCATCTTGCACGTGATTCAAAACTAGCATTGTTGAGAAAAATAATCTAACAGTTAGAGGAGCCCCACTTTTTACTTCTCTATAAACTTTGCTGGCTTAGTTAAAAGCATATGCAAATACGCTCTGCCAAGAAAAAGACCCACCTTCATTAAAACATAGTGAGAGACAAAATAAGACAACAGTTGTATATGGGAGTAAGGGCATTGGCCCTCAGTACAAATATAAGAAAAGAAAGTCTTTACCTGACCATAGGATTCACTGCTGCTGTCGTAGACAGAAGACCCTCCCTTAGAGAAAATAAAAGAAAATATTTTGGCTTTCCTTCTTTTGAAGGCAGTATAGAAATGAAAATAACAGAAGTCTGTTTTATCTTTACAAACAAGGAAGAATGTTTACCTGTCCATAAGATTCACCGGGATAGAAGGAACCACCTCCCTGTACAGTAAACAACAAAAAAAAATTGTTTTTTTGTAGTTGAAATGTTCTTTCAGGGATGACTTTTAGATGGCTCCTATTCAGGCACAGAGGCCAGGATATTTACCTGATTACCAGAGTAAGAACTGTGGGAAGAACCTGGGCCCTCCTGAAAGGAAAACAAAGATCAGCTCTTTTCCTGCAGATAAGTGTTCATACACCAGTATATCCAGTTCTCACTTTACATCCTTTGTCCTAATTTTGAGCTAACTTTCACGTACCTAAATTAAACACCAGTATTGTTATAGTGGAAGAAATATTCTGGCCATTACTGTCTTAGCTTATTGAAATCTGAATTCTGCAAGAAGTTGCAAATACCATTCAGTACTGTTCTCTGTCAAACTTCACACCACTAAGAGACAGCTCTCAGGTGTATAATGATATGCATGTCATAGCACCTATACTATAGGGAGTCTAGGAACCAAGATGCTGGGAGTCTGTGTTATCCTGGTAAAGGAGGAAGAACTACCTGTCCATAGGATCCTCCAGGATAGAAGTAAGGCTCTCCCTGTACAGAAGACAGAATGAGTTACTGGTTTATATTTGATTACTCCTTCAGGGAAAGCTTTAGATGGAGCTTCTGAACAGGGCATTTTATTTGCGTGTTTACCTGGTTACCAGAATATGTGCTGTGTGAAGAACCTGGGGCTCCCTGAAATGAAAACACAGACTAGCTATTTTCTTGCAAGCAGGATGATGTAAATAGTTATGTACCTGACTCTCACTTCAGGCCAATATTGCTAAAGAACAAGGAACTTTTTATCACTAATTATCTTAGCTGGATGAATGACCATTCCATGGAAGTTGCAAACACAATTTAGTCTTTTCCTCTGACAGACTTAATGTTCTAAGTTACAAATGGTTGTTTTCACAACAGCCACTATATGAGGAATATAGGAATGAAGATAATGAATGTCTGTCTTATCTTTACAAACAAGGAAGAATGTTTACCTGTCCGTAAGATCCACCAGGATAGGAGGAAGAACCTCCCTGTACAGAAAACATAATAAATTACTGTGTTGTAGTTGAAATGTTCTTTCAGGGATGACTTTTAAACTACTGTGCAAGCATGGAGTCTGTGCATGATAGGAGTCTGTGTTATCCTGGTAAAGGAGGAAGAACAACTACCTGTCCATAGGATCCTCCAGGATAGAAGAAAGGCCCTCCCTGCACAGAAGACAGAATGAGTTACTAGTTTATATTTGGCTATGCCTTCAGGGAAGGCCTTAGATGGAGCTTTGAAATAGGGCATTTTATCTGCATGTTTACCTGGTTACCAGAATATGTGCTGTATGAAGAACCTGGGGCTCCCTGAAATGAAAACACAGACTAGCTATTTTCTTGCAAACAGACATTTAAGTGAGTCCATTTCTGAATTTCTATTCTTTCAAAACACAGCTTTTGAAAAGAACGTTAGTGCAATCATTGATTGACAACTCTCTAACATTTTTGTGAGAGAAAATGAAACCTTTAGCAGGTACTTTTCTGTTCATGTTAAAAGTCCTGAAAGAAATAGTAACTCTTCATTTTACTCTTCCTAATCACAGAATCCTATGTTGTACCTGGCAGACTTTGTATTGTTAGAGATGATCATGATCCTGATCAAAGTTTTTAAAAACTGCCACAATACTGAACTTCCAAAGTGTAAATAGGGTTTAGGAGAGCAGATTTTTCGACTCACCACTTAAAGGAGAAGACTATTTACCAGTACCTAACATCTATTATTACTGTCACATCCCCTTTACAGACAAAACAGACCAAGTATTATTCTATGGTTAGACTGCATCTTCACAGACTATTTGTAAACTAAGCTCTTGTCTTTAGATGAAGCTAAAAGAAAAAGTGGAATAACTGCAGTGTGAAGAATGTGGAGATCCACAAAAGAAAATCTATTGTTTCTATTGAAACAAGATGGTTTTAATATATATAGCTGTGACTCTTAGTTTATAATTTTTTCCAGGTTTGAAGAGACCTTCATGTAGCTCAGATTTTAAATTTAGATGAAACTTCTTTGCAGGAATTTTCCTCCTGGGGTGTAGAATCTTCAAGGAAGTATATGATTGTCTCTTTTACACCAGATTTCTGAATGCTGGTTCACAGAATTACTGAGGCTGGAAAAGACCTCTGAGATCATCAAGTCCAGGTTCATTTATACATAGACATCTATCCAAACCTTGCTTTTTTGATCTAGAAGAATGAACCTGCCTATCATGGCCAATGTGTTTACATGCTAATCTCAGGCACTGCTACTGCCATATGTTGAGGATTGATCCTGGTCAGAAAATGAGAGTAAGTCTGGTTTTTGATTCAGTCTATTCCTTTGCAAAGATCACTGAACTTTACTGTTGGGTAAAGGCTGTTGCTACACAGTTTATTGCAAACTAATTCTGTCAGCTGATACTATCACAAACTGAATACAAGTATCTTGTGTATCATAGTATCATCTATGTCTATCATATATGTGATATCATGTATCATCTGCACTGAATTAGTTTTCTAATATGCCCAATTTAGATGTCTTCACATTGAAAATTTTTGTTTGGTAGCAAGTAAATACACTCTCCTCCCCCAGTCAAGCTGTGGTGGCTTGACATTAAAAACTAAGCCTTTTTTTTGCAACAATTTAAGCATGCAAAGAACCTGTAAGAATGAAAACTTAAATACATTCACCTTTTTCCGTGTAAATGGATTTACTTGTATGGCATTACAAGCACATGATGAAGTTTTTCTTTGATGAAGTTTAAGTATTAGTTATCTTAATAGACTAGTCTGTATTTTAGAACATGTGGGTCATGATTACTGCTCAGCCTTATGAAAAAGGCTGTATTTTACCTGAACAAAAATTACTGTTGCTATATGTTAAGTTCAGGAAGCAGTATTTTTTTTAATCATTAGTTAGTTTAAATAGCATGCTTTTTTATAGAAATAATAATCCACAATATGATTCTCATTGAAATTGAGAACTATAAAAATATTACAGCATTGAAATGGGTTTATGTAAATATAGCTTCAGTAAAAGCTTCAAAAACAAGTTTTCAGGTAGAAGTGACTTTAAAATACCAGTTCACCTGGCTTTGCCTGGTAAAGCCAGAAGCCTGGTAAAGCTAGTCTATAATGCCCAAGTAACTGCATTCCTTGGGCTTTTTCCTAGCATTGATGCGTTGCCTAAGAGAAAATTTTACCTACTGCCACTAATCATGAAATTGCAGTGCTTCTCTTTATGAGAAAGAAGGGTTTAAATATTATATTATCTTTTGTAATATTTATCAGATTTTGACATTTTAGTCACAATAATTTATTGCACCAGAGAGAAGGGCAAGGAACCTAAGCTGGGTGCAATTTAATTCTGTGCTTGCTACAGGACATATTGACTCTGGGTTTTGAAAGTAATGAATAATTAGCACATAACAGTCAACTGACAGAGCATCTGCATTACCAAGTACAGTTACAGAAAAAGTTCGTGGCCAAATTAGGCAGTTAAAGTGGGACTTATTCTTCCATTTTGTTGTATATAATTCTATTTATGCTAAGGAAATTATCAATGATGCTTAGTGATACCCAAGTGTCCACGCTTATTAGGTGATTAATTAAAAATACTCCATTTTGTATATATTTATGCAAACTCAGAATAGTTACCTGTCTACTACCACTGCTTCCATCAGGACAAATGCAGCCACCCTATAAATTAAAAACATTAAAAAAAAAAAAAAGGAACAATTATTGCTTTGTGGAAGTTTAAAATAAATTCTTATTTCACTGTGTTTAGGGTAAGAAAGTGGGACTACAGAGTATCTGACTTGCATATACTTAGAACAATTTGAGGGGACAGCATAGCTCTATATATTTAGTGTTTGCTTTGGAACTTGGACTGAGTCTACATCTCTCAGTGCTATGTCTCCATGACAGATGTCTCATCCAGAGAGAATTACACAGAGTATCACCATTACACTCTCACCAATAAACCATGTGTGAAATTGAAACAGTGTTAAGAAGTGATTTCAAAGAACCATTTCAGATAAATTTGATGTGAACATGGTCACTTCACTTACAATTTAATGCATAATGTCACCAATCCTTCATGTCAAACTACTGGACTTAAATTCTAACTCCTGAATTTAATTAATTTAATTACCAGGAAGCTATTTGGACAAAACTAGATAAAAATAGAAAAAATCCTGACCTGACTACTTGATCCACTACCAGTTGCAATAAATGATCCACCCTGTAAAGAAAAGAATTATTTTTATAGATGCATTTTATCAGAATCTAATATGTAAAAAAATTATGTAGTGAGGCATAAGATGACAAACTCTTTGCATTACTTCCCTGCACCAGCAAATATTATCTGTTCAGAACCCTCTGTATCAATCATTGTGAAAACAGTACATAGGTATCAGGAATAAGAAAACTGTTTCTCTGTGGAGCTCAGAGATCTGACTGTACTATTGAATTAGGCTTCAAATTCTCCGACACAGAGGACTAGGCTGGTGTTACATCTACATAATGCTGGGCATAGCACGACTCCAGATTTCTGGGAACCTGATGAGTAACATTACAGTACAAAATATTAGAAAAATGGAATCAAGTGTCACTCTAGATCAGTTAACTTTCACATAATTCTATAACATATACACTGCTGCATCAGTACATAAGTCTACAGAATATGAAAGCTGAACCCACTTTTGTAACAGAAATGCATAATCACTAAGATGTACTTTGTTACCAAATCCCAAACCAGAATGATATATCTGGCCATTACCACCATTACCACTAGAGCAGGGCTGTTTTTCAAAAAAAAAAAAAAAAATTAAAAAAAATAAAAAAAATTTTTTGTGTGTGTTTTGCAAACAACTTTTTCAAAATGTTACAAAAACACCTGCAATGCTTACCTGCTTAGTGGAGTGAAGGAACAGAGGAGACAATATATTCTGAGCCCATTATCATTATTTACAACCGTGCAAAACTATAACATTATAGGAAAAATACTGCCAAATAAAAATAACATCCTTCAGCACAGATAAATTAGCAGAACCTAATTATCAGAAATGAAATATAATTTATCATAAAGCTCCTTACAATGAGATCATGAAGTAGACACTATGTCATTACCTGGACGTTAGTGTGGCTGCTATTTGAAGTAGAAGATTCATTCTGGGAAGAAATAAGAAATAAGTAATTTTTCTGCAAGGGTAATAAATTAAAACATATAGTTCTATTGGGAAAGAAATACCTAACACTAAACAGAATACTCTTCTGTGGAAACTAGCTCCTTTTTCTTCTTTGTGTAGGTAATACACCAAGGAGCTGCAACACTATCAGTAGCACAGAAAAAAGGGATAAGAATGGTTTACCTGTACATCATAGTCTCTTCTGCTTAAAACATGGGATGTATCCTGTAAAAAACAAATACATTTACTATTAGGAGATGAAAAATTTATGATCAGTGACACTCCAGACCCTGTAATGCATATGTTAAGTAGGAATGCCTTATAAAATGAAAGATATTTGCACACAATTTTTATAGGCTACTGCTGAGTCTAACTTGAAGCTATATAATATACACATCCCAATCTTGTCCACAACATGCTGAGCACAACAAATTACCAAACATTGTTCTTTCGTACTTCATTATTCTATCTTACTTCAGCCTAAAATTTTAGCTGTTCTCTATATGACACTTATTTAATTTTAACTTTAGCTTGGCCCAACTCCGTGTGTTGAATTTGAGCTGCTCTATACCTCATAGAAGGATTTTCACATCTTTTTTTTCATACATATACTTCTTTTAAAGTAAGTTCACCCAAAGAACAAATATCTGAGCTATTTGATTTTACTTTATCCTTAAACAGGAGAATATCCATTAGGACAATCATAATTAGGGAAAAATTAGGCATAATTGGGACAAACTAGGTATAGTTACAGTAAAAAGCCTACAAACAGTAAAAAAAAAAAAAAAAAAAAAGAAGAAGAAGAAAGAAAAAAAGGCAAGCTACTTACTCGGGCAACAACAACTTTCTTCGCACAACCAGAACTCTGTAAAGGAGCCAGAAGCCAGTTATTACTTTATAGATGCAGCCATCCACACAAAATAGTTTTATACAAGACATCTACCTAAACTTACCAAGGTGGCATATTTCAGGACAGGAAAATGTTCAGAGCTATCATTTTACTATCAGTAGGAGTTTTAAAAAGCATATTCTTTGTCTGTTTTCACCTTATCTATTGCTTCTCCATCAGGAGTTACTGCCTAGTAGAGCCTCCCTCAATTCAGCCACTGTGGTTTAGAGAAGAACATGTATAATACATTTCTGGGTGGGTGGTTTTTGTTTGGTTGGTTTTGTTTTGTGTTTGGTTTGTTTGTTTGCTTGTTGTTTTTCTGTTTGGCTTGTTGTTGTTTTTTATTTGTTGTGAACATTCCCCATCCTTCTTTGTAAGAATGTTTAGAAGCAAGCTCTTTAACAATGAAGTCCAGCAGCACACACTGGATAGGAATAACCAAGGGAATAACAGCATCTTTTGTGAGCAAAGCAGGAAGCGTTGCAATTCAAACAGGACTTGCAGCTGAAGGATTTTTTTGCAGAATCTTTTGCAGTAAACCTAATGCAACACATTCAAGGTTTTCAGAAGGTCTCCTTACTTCCTAGTATACACGTCTGGTGCAGTACTAAAGCACTAGAGAGGAAAAATAATAAAGCAGTAGAAGTACACAGGCAACAACTGAAGAAAAGGCAAGTAGCTGCTAACAGAGGGTTACTCTAGATGGCAGTAAAACAAAAGGAGACTAACACAGAAAAAGTGTTATTTTTATGAACAGAAAGAAGTACAGAAGAATGTAATTCATTTACACAATGTATTTGCTTGTCCACAATGTATCCATGTTAATCACGGTTTCTGTTTGTAAGACAAATGGAAAGTCTTGACAGAGAGAGCGTTACCGGGGAATAAATGTTACTTTACAATAATAGCATATAAGCAAGTTTAAATTAGAACAAGTGGAAGAAGCCTGAGTTGGCTAGATGCCTCATGTACACAGATGGTTAGTTCCCAAATAACTATCCAGTCAAACTACATATACTAAAAACTCCTGTGTTAGTATATATTCTTAGAAGTATTATGCAGCTATAAATAATTGTGCAGAAGCCTTGAGAACAGCCAGAAGGGACTGAGTACAGAGAAATATACCATCAAATAACTCATTCTTTAACTTTTTGAAGGGTATTACAGAGCAATCGTACACTACAATGAGAGGCCCACAGGTCTAAAGTATAAGTGTCCAGTTACTGACACCACCATTAATCATAAGAATTTGAATACTGCAGAAGAAAAAAAGCACTTACCCGACCATTGGCACTATAGGTAGTGTCATTCTGGAAAATAACAAATTATTGCCTTCTTAAAGAAATATTTAAATACAGTAAGCTTACAGAAACCTGATTCTTTCAGATAGTGAACACAGACATAACAGAAAGCATTTGTTGCTCATGTCCTCCACAGCCTTGCCTGAATTGCCTTGAAATCTTACCATTCCAGTCTGAAAAACTTTAGATTGGTAGAAATGTAATATGAAAAGCAGCAGAATATCTACCACTGAATCATAGAATGGGTTGGAAGGGACCTTCAAAGGTCATCTGGTCCGACCATCCCTTGTGGTCCTTGCAGGACCTTGCACTTGGCCTTATTGAACCTCATGAGGCTCATGTGGGCCCACTTCTTACATTTGTCCAGGTCCCTCTGGACGACACCCTGTCCCTCAGAACTGTCAACCACACCACTTAGCTTGGTGCTGTCTGCTGACTTGCTGGGGGTACACTCAATCCCACTATGTCATTGATGAAGATATTAAACAGCACTGAATTTAGTATGGACCCCTAAGGAACACCACTTTTCACCAGTCTCCATCTGGACATGGAGCCATTAACCACTACCCTCTGGATGCAACTATTCAACCAATTACTTAGCCACCAAACAGTCCACCCATCAAATCTGTAACTCTCCACTTTGGAGAGAAGGATGTTGTAGCAGATTGTGCCAAGGGCCTTACAGAACTCCAGACAGAAGACATCCATAGCCCTGCCCTTGTCCACCGATGTGGTCACTCCATCATAGAAGGCCACTACATTGGTCAGGCAAGACTTGCTCTTGGTGAAGCCATGCTGGCTGTTTCCAATCACCTCCCTGTCCTCCAGGTGCCTTAGCATAGCTTCTAGGAGGATCTGTTCCATGATCTTCTCAGGCACAGAGGTGAAGCTAATGGGTTGGTAGTTCCCAGGGTCCTCCTTTCTACCCTTTTTAAAAACAGGTGCAGTGTTTCCCTATTTCCAGTCACCAGGGACTTCACCTGACTGATGTGACTTCTCAAATATCATGGAGAGTGGCTTGGCAACTACACCAGACAATTCCCTCAGGACTTCAGGATGCATCTCATCATGTCCCATAGACTTATGCATGTTCAGGTTCCTTGGGTGGTCACGAAACTGATCTTCTCTTACAGTGGGAGGGACTTTGCTCCCCTGGTCCCCGTCGTGCATTCCATCCACTCAAGAGGTGTGGGAAAAGAGGATGCCAGTGAAGACCGAGGCAAAAATGTTGAGTATACCTCAACCTTCTCCTTCTCTGTTGTTACCAATTTGCCAGTCTTGCTCATCTGGGAGGTATGTTTTCTTTGATCTTCCTTTTCTGGCTGACATATTAGAAATCCTTCCTATTATTCTTTGCATCCCTTCCCAAGTTCAGTTCCAGCTGCACCTTGGTTTTCCTGGCCCCATTCCTACACAACCAAGCAGTGTCTCTGTAGTCTTCTCAGGATATCTGTCCCTGCTTCCACTTCATGTGCATTTTCTTTTTGCCCTTTAGTTTGACCAGCAGGTCTCAATTCAGCCATGCCAGCCTCTTGCCTTTCCTGCCTGATTTCTTACACCTTGGGATTGAGAGCTCTTGTGCTTTATGGGAAGCAACCTTAAAGATCTGTCATCTCTCTTCTGCTCCATTGTCCCTGAAGGCAGGTTCCCAGGGTGTCCTCTTGACCAGCTCCTAGAAGAGCTGGAAATCTGCTTTCACAAATTCAAGGTCCTGACTCCTCCCTCGACCCTTATCCCATTCCTATGTTAACTCCACCAGTGCATGATCAGCCCAGGCTGCCTCCAGTGTTGACATCTCTAATTAGCTCACTCATGTTGGTGACCAACAGGTCCAGTATTGCATCCCCCCTGGCAGGATTGTCTATTACCCGGGTTAAGAAGTTATCTTCCATGCTTTCCAAGAGTCTCCTGGATTGCCTACAGCACACCATCCTACATTCCCAGCAGATGTCAGGGTGGTTGAAGTCCTCCAGCAAGATGAGCCTGCGAGTGTAAAGCCTCCTGTAGCTGAAGTAAGGAGACTTCATTAATAGGCTCCCCTTGATCGGGTGGCCTGTAGTAGATCCCAACCACAGGGCTTGCTTTGTTGTCTCTGTCTCTAATTCTTATCCATAAGCTTTCAATCTGCTTGTGGTTATTCTTCAGAGACAGCTCTTCACACTCTATCCATTTCTTGATGTAGAAGGCAATACCTCTGCCCCTCCTTCCTCACCTGTCCCTTCTGAACGGTCTGTAGCCATTGACAGCTGCACTCTGGTCATGCGATTCGTCCCACCAAATTTCAGTAATAACAACCAGGTCATACCTTTCTAGCAGCATGGTGGCTTTCAGCCCCTCTCAGTTGTTGCCCACCCTTGTGTGCACTGGTGCAAAGGTACTTCAGCTGGGCTGTTGGCCGTGTGATCTTCTTAGAGGAACTCCCCTTAATTCCTTTGAGGTATTTCACCAGTGTTTCCCTGTTGTCTCCTCAGGAGCACCTGGCTCATCTTCAGGTGTGCTGCAGTGTACATATCAGGTCTTGGAGCAACACGCTGAGGGCCCTCACTAGCACCCCATTCCTCTAATCACGGCATGTCATCCTACAGCTTGTCACAGACAAGCCTGATATTTCCCACTCTCCCTTCAAATGTGGTTTAAAGCTCTGTCAATGAGCCTTACCAAGCTCCTGAGCAAAAACTCTCTTCCTCCTTTGAGAAAGATGAATCCCATTTGACACCAGCAAGCCTGGTGCTGTGAGACCATTCCATTATCAAAACCTCCAAAATTGTGGCAGTGCCATCAGACAAAGAGCCATATGTTAATAGACTGGGTCTGTCTGTTTCTTCCAGTGTTTCTGCTTGCAACTGGAAGGAGAGAGAAAAAAAACCTCTGCACTCCAGATTCCCTCACCAAGCATCCCAAGGCCCTGAAGTTTCTTCTGATTGCTCTTGGACTGTGGGTTGTGGCTTCATCTCCATGCACATGGAAGAGCAGTAACGGGTAATAGACTGAGGGCCATACCAAGCTAGGAAGTTTTCTGGTGACACCCTTAACCTGCCCCTCAGGTAGGCAGAAAACTTTCCCAAGAGGAGTGTCTGTACAGCATATTGAACCCTCTATTCCACTCAAAAGGGAGTCACCTACAAATATAACCCATCTTTCTTGCATCATATGTATTTAAAGCCTGTCTGTGAGATTTTCTTTTTTATTTTGAAGCTTACTGTAAAAATGTATCCTTAGGTGTTAGGCAAAATCTTCTGTTGCTCCAAAGCCACTGCTACATTTTTATCCATATTTCATTTAATCAAGTTAAATGCATTTAAAAATCAAAAAATGTATCTGTAAACACTTATATAACAATTATCAGTATGAAAACATGCAGTTGCTGAAACAGATATTAGTGTGGGAATTCATCATTCTTTCTGCATCATTCTGCTCACAAGACTGCATCTAGCAGTCCATATTTTCCCATCTACATGAAAAATGTTGTGATGAAAGCATGTTAGAGAAAGCATACTCACATCATCACAAGCATTGGGATTGTCATCTGAGGAATCTTGTGAATCCTAGAAGAACATCAGATACCAGTTATTTCCACACAAAAATGGATTGCTAAAAATACACTTTGATGTTGTACTCTGCAAGACAGAATTGATGTTCGTGCAAAGAAAAAGCTGAGTTAAATTGAAGTAAGATCTTTATAAGGAAAATAAGGAGCCAAATACATGGCTGCAATAGTTGCTTGCAGGGAATGTTCCATTTTTTAGTAAAGAAAAAAATAGAAACCAAATCAAAACCAGCACAGAAACTACTATCTTTTATTACATTTTTGAGAAAGATTATGCAGGGACTAAAAAGATTAGCATGAAATAATATATGACTAGGAGAAAGAAAAAATTGTTACCTGACTATCATAATAGTTTTCTGAGGAGGACGATCCACCCTTCAAAACAAACAAAAATCAGAGAAAATTCAGATATAGAAAACCTGATTCTGAGCAGAGGCTAAAGCTTGTATGAAGTGATATACAAGTAGGGAAATAGAGCATTACTTACTTGGCCACCACCATAGTTTTGTGAGAAAGATCCACCCTATAAAACAAACAAATATAATTCCTACTTCAGAACAAACTGTGATTTTATTCAGGGGCTGTAAAGTTGAAATAAACAATTGCCTGGGATTTCTTTGAACAAATACAACTTTCTAGATAATTATCAGGTAAGATAAAAATTCTTACCAGACGAAAATTAAGGTCTACCTACCTGGTTGCCACCATAACTTTGTGAAGATGATGATCCACTCTGCTAACAAAAAAATAAATTAAAAAAATAGAGTTAATATTTCAGACTGGCTGTTGATCAGCCATCATGGAACCTGTGTAAAGTAAAACCTCAGTGAGAGAAAATAATAATCTAGTACTTACTTGGCTACCACCATAGTTTTGTGAGGAGTATGATCCATCCTGTGAAAACAGAAGAGCAAGATTTGTAATTCTGGAGAGCTGAGTTTGATCAGAATCCATAGAGATTTATTAGGTTGCCCAGTTCTTTCTGTGTAAGTGAAATTTCAGGGCTGATAAAAAGTATGTTTGAAGGGAATGAGTTACAGGCTGGAACTGGGGACATTCTGCAAGAATCTCTACCTTCATGAGCAAGAAAACTATACTCTGGATTAAAACTGCTTTAAAAGTTTTTACCAATGGACAATAGAGAGCTACCTACCTGACCACCCTGTGATCCACCCTGTAAATTAGACAAAAATTACACATGCTTTAGACAATTACTGTTTGACTATGGATTATTTTTAATGAAAGCTACAGTATGTGTTTAGAAGGAGAAAGGAGCAGAGGCAGATGAGCAATATAGATATGATTTCTAAGGTAGTAAGTTTAGATTGTCAATAGTGCAAAGGAAAATACTAGATGAGACATGTCAAGGAAATCACAAACATTTATCTTTAGGTAATGCGTACTACACAGATGAGTTTCATTCTGACCAGTCTCTAGAGAATACTCTTTTTTCTCCCATTAGAAAGCCTAATTTAAGCAAATGAAATGAAAAGTTCCCCTGTTGCCATTATTACTCAGAAAACAATGAACTGTGAGATACAGTGGCCTTGAGGTAAATGTTTTGAGTAAAACACTCAGTATGTTTCAACATGTCCTCTTTAGAAGAGGAATATAACTCCTCCAAGTGAAATCAGAATACATACTTATAGACATAGTTGTGTCATAAGTGCATAACAACAGTGAAATAGGAAATAGTGATAGGACTAGTGAAATAGTGATAGGACTAGAGGGAATGGATTAAAATTAGAGACAGGTCAATAGGTCGATTCAGGTTAGACATTAGAATTTCTTCACCATGAGGGTGGTGAGACACTGGAACAGGTTGCCCAGAGAGGTGGTGGAAGCTCCATCCTTGGAA